>QLPE01000172.1:26938-59591 GCA_003314125.1 Hygrophorus russula | reverse complement strand
AAAGGTATAGTCCAAGCAGAGTATTTCCTAAACTAAGCCAACTCTGCAAAGCCAACAGCCCTCTTGTCTGCGGAAAATACGGAATAGACATTCATCATCAAGCTGTGGAAATGCCTGAATCAGAATAGATTCACTATTGCATTTCGAGACATAACCACCAACCTATCGCCGAGGAGCCAGGTCTTGAAACCAATTCCCAAGTCCACGCCAGCAATTGCGCCAACGCAATCGTTGGAACCAGTTGCAGTCACACCAAGATTAAAGCTGAAATAAAAGGGGATGGACATGGCTGAAGGCAGGACACGGGCCGATTGGACTCACTTTTCGGCAGATATAACCCACCACTTTCCTTCATCCCAACTGAACGAAACCGAAGGAGTGGAATTGCAAGGGTACGAGTAGTAGCCGTTCGTAGCGTCGAATACCTTTGAGCCAGGAATTTTGGAATAGAGGTCCTTGACGTCTTTTGGATCGCCAAGGATGTGTGACGAGCCTTTAGTCATACCTTAGTAACATGGCAAATAAAACAAATGTCGTAAGGGAGTACCTGAATCAAGGACAGTACTATAACCCTTCCCGATATAATGGCTTCCAATGTGTAGTGCACCGTTACCTATTTGCCAGTATCCAGAGATACTATTTAATTCGTGGAACTCAATGTCGCCTTGGTATAGGGCGTTGTTCGTGCCGCCAAGGTAAAGCTCCGACGAGCTGTTAGAGAGGAACATGCCGAACTCGTTGGAAGGCAGATGACCTCCAGCTTCAGCCGTGTTCATAAACGTATTGAAAGCCGGATTTTGTGATAAGGATGAAAGGTTACGCCCGCCCAAACCTAGGACTCTGAAGTATAGGGTGTATGCATGAGTTGACGCCCCAATTAATCAAAAAGAAGTTATATTCACCCGTCCTCGGGAGAAGTAGCGAAGACCTGTGACAACGAAGATGCAGGAGAGAAAAGTTGCTTATCAGCCGTGATTTCAGCAATCGTGACTGATGGAACCGCTATAAACTTATGACCTTAAGTGATAATAATGATTCGTACCAGTTTCCGTGTAAAGGGGACCATTAATGGAGGAGCCATCGCCGTACACGACAGTGAAATTTCCCGGCTTTCGGACGGCGGTAGACGAAGCTTGAGCCGAATACTTGTGTTTGTGTCTACAGGTTGAGCTTGTGCATTTTGTCGACGGGACCCAAATGTCAGAAGACCCAGCTACGAGTGTGAGAGAAATCTACTTGTCAGAAAAGGAACATATATACTATACAACAGGACCCACTGTCGAAGTCAACATAGAAGGTCTGAGGAGGTGTTCCGATGGATATCATCCCCGTCCATTCTTCGCCTTCATTTTGATCGATAAGTGGCTCTTTTTGGCGCCTCTCGACACCATGTTCACGGTCAGCGAATGGCTTGATCTCAAAACCCTAGACCAGATCTGTAGTATGAGGATGCAGCTCTAACAGAGGAAACGGAGCACCCGCCTCGTTTAAGGCCTCTGAACCAATATTTCGTTGAATGTTGATCATGTTCCGACGATGTTTGCTCCGTGTACGAGCGATCTCGATTTTGGCCTTCTCTATATCAAATACGCCATTGGTACTGAGGCCACTCCGCTTGGCAAACGGAACGGCAATGCCATTGCTCCTCTTCGTAGGAGATGCAGCCGCGATAATGGCAAAAGTAATAGTCAAGAGCAAGGATGCCTTGCAGAACATTGTAACGAGCGTGGGATGTCTGTTAAGAGTGATAAGAAACGGGAAAATAGGATAGCGTGTCAAGTACGCTTACAGTAATTTATACTCGTCAGGAAGACATTGGAAAAGCTGAAATCCTTGCCCGGTCTAATAAAAAACTCTCCACTACCGGAACACCTTTTGTCACTGACGGAGCTCCATATGTGAACTCGGAAGGCCGAAATATGGTTTGCGCAGAGCATGAAAACATGCACTATGGTGTGGTAACCACGGCCCAGACTCACAGAACTGAAATGAAATGACCGGTGAGAATAAAATCTTGATGCCCTGTGTGACCTTTAGACTCTTCGACTTACTCGAGAACGTTGTATAGATCACGTGATGAGGCTTTTAATTTCAATTTCTTATTTTTTTTTTTAGTGACTGCAGTATGCTTGGGCTGGTAACGGACAACCTCGACGAGCTATTCCAACTCTGTACGAAACCCATTTTGCACTTTGTGTCACTCTTGGAACTTCAGCCGTTCTTAGCTGTATCTGGCTTTGTTGTTTTAGTCCTGTCTTCTTCGATATTCAGGCCCAATCCTAGACAGAGCACTTCCACACGAACCTCCGAGCCTTTGCAGGCGTTATTGACCGTCATCACTCCTACTCGATCATTCTGGCCGTCAAATTACATTCTACTGGCCCAACAAACGATTACTTTGCGGTCCAAGACTATTCAGCTACCTCTGTCTGATATCTGTAGTGACATATCAGCCGGACACATAGAATTTAGGAATCCGGAAACTGATCTGTCGGACCTCTTTCATGAACGAGTCTACGTCTATGGGTGGATCATTCAGTTTCATATCGGGTTCACGTTCTGGGTGAATGTGCTTCACTGGATAGTTATTTCCTATTTGCCGT
Source organism: Hygrophorus russula (assembly GCA_003314125.1). Lineage (NCBI taxonomy): Eukaryota > Fungi > Basidiomycota > Agaricomycetes > Agaricales > Hygrophoraceae > Hygrophorus > Hygrophorus russula. The sequence continues at coordinate 56,988 of QLPE01000172.1, read as the reverse complement.
CCTTGAAGGTATTACTTTTTTTTTCGTATTTGGCTATTGAATTGACCTTTCTGTAGCATGTGCCATTGGTTACAGGTAGGCACAGCTGTGGTAGCCAGGTTCTCAATCTTGAAACACAGCCATCTAACATGAGATAATTAGAACTTTCGTTGTCAGAAGCTTGTTCTCTGAACGCCAAGGATATTTCTCACAGCTTTTGTAACGCCACGAAAATCCTTGGTCCCCTTACAGAAATCCGTGACTCCTGCTCTTGTCCTTTTACCTGTCAGGTCTTGCCGGTCTTCTGTCTCGATTTTATCCCTTATGCACAACTCGGGCCTTTTATCCGTACTCTAAAAGCCTCCCGGCGTGATAACTCTGCCACGCTCGAATTCACTACTCTTGGACAATCCGTCCAATTTCTCAGCACGCCCTTTATCCTATGTGCTGTCCCCTTTCTTCCTCGCAAATATAGTCAGTCACAACAAAATCAACTCAATCGTACCTCAAGCCCGCTTCTAATATCCCTCCGTGATGTCATTAACTTTACAATGTCTTCGGCCTTGACCATCAAAATTATATCTAACATATCGGAAGAGTACGCCACGAATCTGAATGCCGCCATAAAGGAACTTGAGACGAATCGGCGCGTGAGGAACGCGTTTATTGACCAATGGGGCGTGAAAGGTTGGCGGGAGCACAGATTCTTGATGGCTTGGGAGGCAGCACTTTTGAAAATAGGTTATTTGACGAAGTGGACCGTTGTAGTGGAGTAGGCTAGTGTCAAAGCTGTGTAACCATTTTTTTCATGCTTTCCGTCAACTCAGAAGGTAGCCTATTATGAGAATTAATGTTGCAGACACTGCAAAAAATAGGTAATAATTGATACATTCCCCGGACCACAACAGATCCTTGTAGAATTCCTTAATACAATCCTGTGCAGAACCACAGGGGTTGCTTGTTCCCTGTGAATTAATTCAGATACGTTTCCTATATGATTGCTTTAGTGATATGAAACATACCGTTACTCCATACGAATCAATCAGTAAGTTAATGTTTCCACGATAGCATCGAGAATACGAAGGGCATCTGGTATATAGAACTTCTCGTATTGCATTGCGACAGGTGTACTGTGTCGGGCCAAGAATCAGCTCTCATTCACATAAAAAAATCTGAAACGTGAGACACACTCCCATCCCGCCACCCGCCTAACTGGCGCATTTAATTTCAAGAAGCATCTTTTCTGTACTTCCGCGCTTATCTCTGCTCCCACGCCTGCAGTGATTCCTGCCTCATGTACTATGACCAGACGACCCGTACGCTTGACACTTTCCGTGATCGCCTCGACATCCCACGGCAAGATTGAACGCAGGTCAATGAGCTCTACATTGGCCGAGCGCACGGAAGGCGGGATGTGCACAGCAATGGAAGGCACAGGAGATGCGAGCATCCCCAGGGCAGTTTCACAGTGGTAGACTGATGTTCCCCAAGTTAGGAGGGTGAGATCGGAGCCTGGGATGAGCGTTTCGGCACGTCCAAGGGGAATGTGGAAATCATCGATAGGGACTTGTTCCACTGAAGAAGTGGGTGAACGCAGTACGCAGCTAGGAATAGTGACGAGACATACCTGCTGAACGGTACAAGACCTTGGGTTCCATAAATATAACCGGGTTCGGATCCCGGATAGAAGCGAGCAATAAACCCTTTGCTTGGATGGGTGATCGGGGTATTATAACCTTACTAGAGTATCAGCTCTTGCAAGTGTACATTTCCATTATCTCAAACCTTCAGCCCCGCTACTCCCATGAAGAAGCCCTCTGGACTTTGGGAATGGTATAGGCCACCATGACCGACCGACATGGTTGGCGTCCGAATGGTGAGCCCTCCCACATTGTACTGACCGCCGGAGCGATAGCGAATCTTTGCAGCCTCATTCACAATCTGAACCAGTGTTATTACGTTTGTCAGCTGAGAATATTTTCTGAGACTCGCCTGGTCGAATGCTGGGAATATATAGTCCGCGAACTGTATTTCGGCGATAGCAGTATGTCCCATTAATGCAAGGCCGATACCAAACCCCGCAATCCCTTGTTCAGTCAATGGAGTGTTGAACACACGTTCTCTTCCTAAACACTACGTCAATGACTGGGGAAAAACACATTGATGCAAGTACGGACCAAATTCTTCAGCAAGCCCCTAATCTCCATGAAAACGAAAGATGAAGTTTAAATTATTGCAGATCACAAAACTGCTCACCATGCTACATCTGATAAAGTCCTGGTGAGCTGATTAAACACAAGGAGAAATAACAAAGCATTTGCCTGAATACACCTCCAAAAGCGACATCTTCCCCAAATACTATGGCATTGTCATCCTTCGCCAGCGCAATGCTAGAACACACATAAGTTACAAGGATATGGAGAACAGCATCCAGGGCACCTCATTGCATCACGAACAGCCTGGTAGACGTTCATCTTGCGAGTCTCTCGACCACCAACGATATTCTTCGAGAGTGTCGATGCATCTTCATCTAGCCATACTATTCCAGGAGTACGAAGAGCGGATTCACGTGTCGTCCGAAGGACTTTGGAAGTAGCAATAGTTGGTATATGACCGCCGGCTGGCGGAGGCTCAACAACTGTTGTCTGCCAACGACGAGACTGAACGAACGCTGAGTTGTTATAGTGTGCGTAGTCCTCGAAACATACCGTAGTTCGCGGTGTCGTCCTTCTGGCTACATGCACGGCTAGATTACCTGCTCTGTTCAGCATGGTGGTCAGGTACAGGCGCAGCGTGACCGATTGTCCGGATCCAAGTCTATTGATTTCGTCCCCAAAGCACAAACCATGGAGAACGACTCCACTTTTGTCGCACCAGAGGGCGTGTACTCCATCACAGAAGAGCATAAACCTCTAATTTTACCCGTTCACATCGTCAATGGTTCTCCTGTAGTTTTCCCCACCCGGCTGTCATCTATCGTCGTCCGATTTCCAGCGCCAAAATCAGCTGCACCAGGCTTTGCTCAGTTACTAGGAGGAAATAAAGAATCTAGAAAAGAGAAAGCCTTCAAGGAACGAGATGACGGCGCGAGCTTGTCGAGCAGTGATACCCTTGACGAATGCCACACGGATTCACAAGCACAAGATGCTGTCCCAGCGAGCCCCTCGATACCACATGAATCTCATACCCTATTCTCACATCCGCCTGCCGCTGGTAAAAAGAAACATATATCACGCCCAAAGCACAATATTCGGACCACTTCCTCGACTTTCATCACTCGGCTTCAATGTGTCGAGGGTTTAACAAAGAGTCTCCAGTCTAAACAAGGAGACTACACATTTCTGTTCTATAATCAGGGCAAGAATATTCTGTGGGTGGAGGTAGGGTCTAAGTCAAAGGTACGACACACCATTGCTGTTCTACTATTCCATCACGCGTGGCATCGACCGATAGGAACCGCTGACACGGATAACGTTTTCTGCATTCCCAACCTGCCATGACGTGAATACTCTAACAGCTTCATCTGAGCGCCTGGACGTCGTCATCGGGTTCAATACCGGTGACTTGCTGTGGTTAGGTGGGCGAATCGGCTACTTTATCTGAAAAACATTTAAGCGTGACTGGCTACAGATTTGATATCTTCTCGCTATTCCAGACTTAATAAACAAGTAAGTTCGGGATGCTCACTTGAACGTTTTGTTAACTTGTGACCCATAGGGATCGATCTCAAATTCTCCATGTACGGCCGTCCGTTGGGTCCCATCATCCACAACGCTGTTCCTGGTATCCCATGCTGATGGGACTGTCATTGTTTATGATAAAGAACGGGATGATGGGACCTTTACACCCCAAGATCCGGCGCCTCCTGCGCCACATGTGGTTAACGGCACACCTGTTGCCTCCCAAGATGACTTACGCCAAGGCCAATGGAATCCCTTGGACAGCATTTTTGTCACTATGCTACCATGGCATCCCGTCACGTCGGGTGGTGGGTTGAATGGCACGAATGGAAAAGCTGATAAGGAGAAAGCGGCGAAGAATCCTGTCAGTCACTGGCGAGTTTCTCGCCGGAGTGTTGTGGGTGAGTAAACAAACTTGTAATGCGAACCGGATTTATGTCGTCTGTAGACGTTGTGTTCTCTCCGGATGTAAAACATGTAGCGGCAATTTCGGAAGACGGTTGTTTGAGAGTGATAGACGCGCTCGCTGAACAGTCCGTTGATCACTTTGCATATGTGTCCCACTCTGAAGAAGCTTCCATAGGCTTGTTGACTGTTATGCCTCTTATTTTGGAGCATTAACATGCGTAGCATGGTCGCCAGACGGTCGCTTTATATTGGTAAGTATGTCTGGCGTTCATAATTGGAATAACTCACTATCTACTCTCTGTACAGACAGGTGGCCAAGACGATCTCCTAACTATTTTTTCACCTTGGGAACAGCGTGTTGTGGCGCGCTGTCAAGGTCATACATCCTTTGTTTCAGCCGTTGCCTTCGACGACCTACGCTGTGATGGCCGAACATATCGTTTTGCTAGTGTTGGAGAAGACAATAAACTCATACTGGTCAGTTTAATGTCTCTTGTATATAGCGCATGACATGCTCACCAGAACGGCCACAGTGGGACTTTTCCAGCGGAGCGCTTCACCGCCCAAAATTACAGGTAGTTCTTTATTCTCGGTTTTTGTTTGCGCGGCGCTTACTATTGGTCCAGGCCACACACCACCGTGTTTCAATGTCATCTACCATCTCCTTAGCCAACCGACGTGATCGTTCGGCTCTTTGTCTGCCGTCACTCACATCACTGGGTTCACCGGGAGTCGACAAGCCGTTACCCCGTTATCATCCTGCTCCAGCTCGGAATGAGATCGCGGTCGTGCAGTCTGTCCTTGTTAGTGTCTGTTCATACTCATGAAATCATGTAAACGCTGAAACACCACCGAATATAGGTTAAACACATGGATGAGGATCTCCTAACGGACATATCCTTCCTTCCTCGAGCCCTTCTTACGTCGACTAAGTCTGGTCATGTCAAGCTCTGGGTTCGGCCGTTGGCACTAAGGCCAAGGCCTTCGAAAACTCGTGGCCCCGATATGCAGGGCTTAATTACCTGATTATCGGTTGTATTTATCTATATTATCACCTGTCAGCACATGTCAGTCTTAGGGTTTTTAGACCTTAGTTAAGTTATGAGTGTTGTCATATCGAGGTGTCGGAGAGTACATACCAAATGATAGCACAAAAATGAGCCATACAAAGATATGTCTGCCTAAACGTCACCGACCATCAGGTTGCGTCCTTTTGTGTCAGCAAACCGACAAAGACCTGATGAGAACCCAATAATGTTCATACTTCGGATGGTTCCTCCTCAAATTCCTCTGCATCCCCTTCACCGACCTCTTCAGCATCATCTGTCTCCGCAGTCTCTGCCGTAGTGTTGACACCCTCCTCGTCCATTTCGTCCATGCTGGCATCCAAGTCTTGTACTGACTCGTTTTCTCCATCGTCTTCAATGACAGACTGCCCCATGCCGGAATGCCCAGAGCCAGTCTCGTCCGTGTCCTCGTCCGCCTAGAATATAATGTATTTATTAGTGAGCTTCCAGCTGGCCGACTATAAGCTAATAACATCATTTTTCTCCTCTTGTTGAGTTAACAATCGGCCAATTGGGATCAAGAAATTGTATCCCCGGTTGTGAATGATCAAATTCTGCACCAAATTTTATTAAAATCGCGTTTCGGATAGTATCAATGCGGCTTACTATATCCTCGAGCTCATTCTCCTCATCGCTCAAGTCCTCCATTTCACGCTGCAAGTCGCGCCGCGCGTTCAAGTGTCCATACACTCGGCCATGATGTCTTGGAAGAGGTATTGGGTGTGGTTGTGGAGGTTTGGGAAGTAGATGGGGAAATAGTGGCGGCCGTGGAAGTATAGTTGGAGTGGCTGCAGACATGGAATGGCTTTCGATTCATGTGACTCGAGTCGGACTCAGGCTATTACAGATATAAATTCTACCGATCAGAAACGAACGAATTAGTATGTACATCTTCCTTGACAAAGCTAAGACTGCTCCACTAGAATGGAAGGTATGTCCTTACGGGAGGGCTGTGGCGGTGGCAGAGGTGGGGGGATATCGAGTTGGCGGGCCCGTTTGGGCGGGAGGATGGTGGTAGGGTTCTTAACCAACCTTGATGTTGCCTTGCCAGCGATCTGTCCCTTGTCCCTTCGAGTTTACGAGGGTGCGAGTGGTCTCAATTTTACCTTCGTCATGCCCATGACCAGCGTTCGTGCCGTTAGAGTTCGATCAATTGACGCACTCACCAGAGCCGAGACTCAGCGTAACTTATTAGTTTATCTAGAACAAGCACAACTAGGAATTTAAAATATTGAAGTTCCCTCAAACAAAAAATCCCACAACGCCTCAGGATTCTTGTAATTGTGATGTACAATACTCACCAACCACTTATTATCGCGTACGTCCTCCAGTAGATTCCGCTCGTCCGATCCAGGCTGGTAGAATGAGGCCCATTCCGACCAAATGGAGAATGCCTCTTCCTGAAGACAAGTGAGCTAAGACGAGGAACTTGAAAGGGTAAATTATTCACCTTCCATGACAGGAACGACTCTTTCTCAATGATGGTCGACTGTGCAATTTCTTGTGCGGGAAAGACTCCCCACGTCACCGCATTCCGTCCTCCCTCTATGACATTACTTCGACATTCGCCCTGCCGAATTCACAGTCAGTGGCAAACAAAACAAAAAATAATGGCTGATTGTTACACACCTGGTAATCACCAGCAAAATAATGTACCCACCCTTGCCCATATTCCTCAACCTTTTTTTCAATCCTTTCCACATCGTCCTTGCCCGCAAAGAACTCAACGAAGCCCTTCTGAAACACGTACCCCAGCCTGGGTCCCCACCCAACTACTGCATCTGACGAACTCGCACCATCGACGGCGGGTTGCGAGCCAACGGTCCACCAGCCATTCTTCGTCAGGCGTTCAAGGTGCGAGATAATCATGAGCGACTCGCGTGACAGGGGCATCGGGGAGAATGGGGTAGTAGCTATTTTAGACTGGAGGTATGCGAGGAAAATGTTGTTCAGATCCTCTAGTTTTTTTGGATGCCCCCATTGCTCAAAGGCTCCCGTGCGCTGATGACGTATCGAAACAGCTTAGTGACTGTCTCGCAGGAATTGACAATAACTACCCACTGAAATACCCGGCCCTCCCCATGGAATTTGATTACCAAAAGCGGGACTTTTGAAATCACCAAAACGACCATTGGGAAAATCATCCCATGACGTAGCATTATTTAATTCTCCACGGCCAGCTTCAGTTTCTGTAGTTGGAATGTTGGCCAACCCGGAAGTAGCTGTGTCCGTAGCATGCCGAGGTGTAGTGATGAGGTTGCGGTCTGACGGGGAGGGATATGTATCATCTCCAGGGGTGTCCTTAATGTCGTGTGTAACTGAGTAATCAAAATAAGTTGTAAGATAATAAGCGTACAGCTATCAATTGATTTTGCACAGAAGGTGACGCGACCGTCCACTGCAAGTTTTCGAGGACGCGTTGGACACTCTTCTCCAGGTTTAGTGTGCAAAAATGAACGCCAAGTATGTCGCCTTCTGTAGTTAGCCTACGAATCATATCGACGGCCAAATTGACGCCATAGTCTTTGACCATTTGATCGTCGTGCTGAGATGATATATAGTCAATTTGAAAGCAGACTCAATCTAGTGGTGCGCATACACAGATGGGCTCAAGAGCGGACATAATGGATGGCGGGACTTTAGTACCACATAGCTTGATCAATCGAAGGAAAGAGGAGTAGGTTTGTATAGGCATGATACCGGGGATGATGGGGACGCTGATACCTGTAGTTATAAGCACTAATATTCAAAAATTTAATACATCGGTGAACTAACCTTTCTGTCTAACTTTTTTCTCCCATCGGAAAAAGCCGTCTACATCATAAAACAGCTGAGTGACTATGAAATCTGCGCCGGCGTCGACCTTTGTTTTCAGGTATTCGATTTCCCCGTCTTCGTCAGTGTCTTTATCAGTATGACCATCCGGATACGCTGTGCGCACATGAGCTAGTATGAGTGACAATAGTGAGACAGAAGACGCCATCTATTGTACCTGCAACGCCGATGCAAAAGTCGGAGGAAAATTCTGGTGACGAACGGATATAAGACACAAGATCTACTCCGTGTGAAAAACGGGGGTCGGTTGGTATCCAATACTCTTCTCCTCTGGGAGGGTCTGCAAGTGATATGATAAATTAGTAAGTCTGAACAATGTGATTCCTGCCCACCACCACGCAGAGCAAGTATGTTCTGAATGCGGCGATCCTTCGCAGCCTGGGAGGTATCAATTCAGTAAAAAAAAACAGAGAACCCATCGGCGGAGTGAATCACCCTCAAGGCATCGTCTACCATACCCTTCTCCATGTTGGTGCATGTTAAATGTAGTACTGTGTCTATCCCATATTCCAACTGGGTCAGTCCAGCAAGCTCCAGACTGAGATCCTTGGTTGATCCGCCCGCTCCCCATGTTATACTAATTGCAATTGGATTCAGAGCGGAAAGCCGGGTGATGCGAGAGATCAGGTTCTCGAAGCCCTTGATCGATGGTATTGGGTAAGGCTAGAAAGACATTATTTTCGATAAAACTACCTTGTCCGTTCGAGGAGGAAAGAATTCAAATGTATAGAATGGCCTTGAAGGACTGTAGTTGCTTATTTTTTCGGATAACTTCATTTCTTGCAACTCAAAGAGTATAAGGTAGTGTAGCAATAACGCGAGTATCACGTGATATGCCGACGACTGCTTACGTGATTGTATTCCACGACATATGATGATCTCCGCAGTGTCATTATACAACCGGAGCAATGGATACGCCAACAACGCCAGTAACAGCGGACTTCTCGTCGTCACCGCCAAAGCGTACCAAAATTGTTCTTCTAGGCGACCAGAGTGTTGGTAAGACTAGCTTGATTACGAGGTGAGCTGACTAGGGCAACCGATGTATGACTGCCGACAAGTGCTACTCCAGATTCATGTATGATACGTTTGACAACACGTACCAAGCAACTATTGGAATTGATTTCCTGAGCAAGACAATGTACCTGGAGGACCGGACTGTGCGGTTGCAGCTATGGGACACTGCTGGACAGGTACTTACACGAGTATTGTCTTGGGTCATTGTTTCCTGATTTGTTGGCTTACTCAAGGAGCGATTTCGTTCACTAATACCGTCATACATCAGGGATTCCTCTGTCGCAATCGTGGTTTTTGACATAACAAGTTTGTGGCAATCCTATTGTTATGCTTTCATGGCTAACCTGTTAGGCTCCAAGATCGCCAGTCATTTATGTCTACATCAAAATGGATAGACGATGTTCGTTCAGAGCGAGGGAACGACGTGATTATTGTGTTGGTAGGGAACAAAGCAGATTTATCAGACAAGCGGTACGCTCCCCTTGGTCTCCGATTTCCCTCTCATCTGTAATCACCTCCCATCAGACAAGTAACCCTTGAAGAGGCAACCGCTCAAGCAACACAATCAAATCTCATGTTTATGGAGACATCAGCGAAAGCTGGGCATAATGTCAAAAGCTTATTTAAAAAGATTGCCATGTCATTGCCTGGAATGGAGAAGGACGCCCAGGACGCAAACGCCAGTATGAATTTCCTCACTGTTCATGATTTCTTTGTCTAATGTACTCTGTCGTCAGAAATCGACGTCACGACACCAGTAGCAACCGATGTACCAGAAGCATCAGAGTGCAATTGTTGATCAGTTGTGTCTACTTACACATTTTGCCTTCATGATACCACGTTTATTGTTCCCACCATGTCAGGAGTCCTGGTGAACCTGTTTTCTGTGAGTCCCAGGTTAGATTGTCACTACATGACGCAGTTAGAATACAGTGGTCAGATATCCACTTTCGCTTATGTTCATCCACGGTTCATAGTGTTTCCCGCCCCCTTTGGATTTTCATCTGTATATCTTGCCCACCTCTCGTCCTTCAATCTCTTCTCCTCAGCCTTCTCCTCGCCTACTGCTGTCCCCTCCATTTCTGCATCTAGTGCAAGTTGCTCGGATGATGTAGGTTCCGCAGCGGATTGTGCACTATACCGCGGTCAGGTATGTGAGAGAAAGGGTCAAAGGGACGCCTCACCCTCCGCCAAAGATGACGTTCCCTCTTTCACGTTCGGTGTGAAGGTACTCGTCTATCGACATTGTTGGTAACTGATGACCTGGGCCGAACACTTTGGATTGGAAACGGGCACGATCCGTAGCACCGGCGGGAAGGATCGTGAAAGGTCGAAGTGGCTTCAAGTTAAAAAGATCATATCAACGGACTCGGAAACATAGATAAGGCCGATAACGGACCTTCCCACTGGGATCCAATAAGGGCCCTGTCCCACTCGGTATGGGAGAATCTAACTTCCACATATCGTTTTCACTCTCCCTCCTCTTTCCACGAGGATCTGGTGGGGGCTCTGTCGGAGGGACAGGGGGGGCTGTACGTAGTAGCTTGAGCTCCTGGTCCATACTTTCGAGATGTGCATGTGCTTGAGTGTTGATAAGACGGAGAAGGAGAAGAGTCGCTTCGCGTAGGACGTCATCGGTTTCGGAGTCCTCTTTATCTTCGTCAGGGATGGAGGATTGTGGTAATGATGAGGGAAGGAGGGAAGAAATTAAGCTGAGGTCTGTTGAACTACTTTCTTCGGCTGGGCGTTGGTGACGGCGTTTCCGGATAACCTATGAAGGTTCAATGTCCAAGATGACTGTATAGGATTAGGAGCAGTGTACCTCAATCCTCGCCCGTAATTCTTTTTCCGCCTGATACTGCTTGATCTTTAATTCTCTTCGTTTTACCGGGTCAATGATCGAAGATGCTCGCTTCTTGTGTAATAAAAGTTCTGCCTCTGGAATGATCTCATAATCTGTGAGAGTCGTCAGAAATGTTCGCAGATATCCCTATGAAGACACATGGATTTAGTTTGTGATATGTATCATTTGGATATTTCATGCCTGCGCTTGAGTTATGGACGCCATCCGTTCGTTCTTGTCAACAGTCCTAATTCGGTCCTGCACCTCCGCACACACATAGGGTACCAGCAAATACACAAGATCCCTCGTTGAAATGTCATCCGATGATTCATTAGGACTGAAGAGGACAGCAACACGCGTATTTAATGTTGTCAAGTCAATCAGTGCGGACTGTATGAGGTCCTAGAAAATTAGCGCATATCAGCGGGATGCAGTCGAGAATTTATTGTTGATATATGAACTTGCCTGGGTGGATTGTTCGATTGTAGGGAGAATGAAGGCATTGGATGCGGAGGAAAGGGCCCTTTTGAAAAGTGTCGAAAGTGGGACAGTCGACATATTACAGCAGAGTATCGGAAGTCAAACTTCTGGCTAGCTTTTGGTTCAACTCTCACTTCAGCTTCAGGCTGTAGTTTGGTTTAGATATCTTTACAAGTCCCTTTACTATGGGTCGTGCCAGTGACTGACGTTCGGGGTCCGACATCGGGTCACGGTGAAGTACACGTGAAGTCGCGACTCTGCACAAGCTTGACATCATGAAACGCGTAGTTGACTCTGACAAGGAGAATTCGTCAAAGAGACCTCGGACGTCTAACGATTCCACGGATCCATTCGACCCGACGCTTGAAAAGAAAGTCACAGACCTGTATCAAAGAGGGACTGACGGCACTGGATTTTTCTCCGCAACGGCCTTTATGACTTGGCCCATCACGCATAAGGCGCGTTTCAACGTGGAGGCCTTAGCAGACAAAAAAATTCATCGTTTTGACATTGAATTTTCCGGAAAATGTGCTTCGCACTTTGGCAAATTGAAGTTAGGTTCGCGTGACGTATTCCAGATTGCGCTAAAGGGGGCCAAGATAGAGAAAACGAAAAGTTCTTCGAGCCCGTTTTCCATACCCATGACTGTGAGATACGCTGAGGGTGTCATTGTCAAATTCATCTCAAAGTCAACGGACCCGGCGCAGAATGGTCAGATCGTGGATACCTGGAAACGTGAGTGCAGGAAAATACAGTCAGCATCTACTAACGATTGCTGTCTTGAAGTTCAAGAGGCTGTTGAAGCGCGAGAAAAACGTCAAGACGACTGGTTCGCTACTCCTACAAAATCATCCTCGGATGGTCTGATGCAGATATCTGACGATACCGTCCCGCCACAAGAAGATCCACAGCAGGAACCGATACTGACGAAAAAGCGATCCAAGAAGTTTAAAAAAGAGCAGCGAGCTCGAGAGATTGCAACAGCAGCAGCAACAGCAGACGAATTGACCGCCGGACGACCACTTCCAACGTCTGATTCTACTCCCGAAAATCCCATTGTCATTGATATTGAACCACGTGAGCCAGTGCCGAACGTCAGTGGGCCTAAGTCCTGTCCTATGCCCGCAGGGGTTACTGCCGATGTCGAGGCCCCCGACCCAGCGCTGGACTTCAGGGTCACGGTATTCCTCAATGAAGATGTGAGTTTTCTCGCTTCCCATCAGCATATTTCGTTATTGACAAGCTTTTATGAAGAGAGATCCTTATGTACCAATCACTGAATTGCAACATGGAAAGTTTTACAATATCATTGGAGTGGTCACCTCTTCCGGTGTAGCTCGCAAAACATCTACAGGCGGTATGATCCTTACTCTCGACGAGTGATGGCTATTCACGCCCTTCGATGCAGAATGGTGTCGGTGCTTGACCGTGGTTGACCCATCCCTTTGCGAGGGCAGTGACGGATACACGTATAAGAACGCTATCAAAGTCAATTGTTTTGCTCGAATGTATGAGGAGTGGTTACCCTCAGCGCAAGAAGGTGACATTTTGATACTACGAAAAGTCAAGGTAAAATTACCACTCGTATCTATCCGTGATTCTGGCTGGACCAAAACACTTTTCGTCTCAGGCAGACTTCTTCGAAGGCAAAAGGGCTGCAACTGGTCTGAACTACAAACTTCGTTGGGCTACTTTCGACCCTGAAACAGGCAAAGTGCGACCTACGAATTTGGGCAGTGCGCCAGAGTCGGAAGGGCTTGCAGATGGTTTTGGCTTTCTATACAGCCCCTTCTGGAAGCCCAAAGAGAGTGAACTCGCCTACTGTCTGAAAATTGCCGATTGGTGGCGCGAGGTTCAGAAGGTTCGGGAGAAGGAGCTGGGCGTAGTGCACCAAATCGGTGTGAACAACGGTACGATGACGACTAGACAGCACCGACTAATAGCCGAAGCATCGCCAAACTTGCCACCGAACGGATTTTTTGATTGTACTGTCGAGGTATGCTTTGCCCAATGCAAAAATGACGTCAAATCTTCACGATGATTATTTTGTTGTAGGTTCTACATGGACATATGAATCCCAACGGAGTTTACAGTCTTTATGTTACTGACTACACCGCCAACCATGAAATCACCCCCGTCCAAGCGAGCTGGTGTCCACCGGAACTTGCGGATCGAGTGCTTAAAATCGAGTTATGGGAAGGAGCGAGCGAGCGGGGACAAACGATGTTACCTGGAGAGTATTATTCCATTCCAAACAATAGACTGAAGGTTAGCAGTGGAGGCTTTGTTGAAGGCACGTTTTCACAGGCACACAAATTGCGAAGATTGTATGAACCCGATGGGCCTCATCTGCAAGCGCTGCTACAGTGCGTTCATTTTCTGGACCCCTTTCTAACATTCCCCCTTTATTCTGGTCCTGAAGGCGAAAGAAAGACTGGGAAAGTGCAAATCAATCTTCGGCCGGTACTCCTTTCAAGCACCGGCTGATCGAAGAAGTTGACAACGAGACGTTTTTCAACTGTACAGTGGAGGTAAGACTAATATCCGCAAAATATGGCCTACCTTATCCAATATTTGCCTAGATATTGCATGCGATTTATAATGAACGAAAGCCATCGTGCCTGTACATCACGGATTATACAGCTCACCCAGATCTTCCTTCTAAAGGATTGGACGAACCTTGGTCATCGGGTCTTACTGGACGAATTGTCAAGGTTTCATTGTGGGACACTCAAATTGACATGGCGAAAAATGTCGAACCGGGGGGTTTTTATTCGATCCTCAGCCTAAGGTTGAAGAAAAACCTGACGAGCAACGAGTTCCAAGGCCGCTTGGGCGGTAATGAAAGACTTATTCACAAACTGAAGGCTGTGGACACGACCAATGAAGAACTAAAGTCATTGATTGCGTGAGTTTCATCTGGCCCAGTGTTCGTGACCATACATAACGATATGTCGATGTTGGCAGGCGCAAGGAAGAATGGAAACAAGCTAGGGTGAATTGTGCGGACACTGAACGAAAGCCTCAGGAATCCAACGATAGCGACGGTGCATCAGAGGGAACAACGAAACAAACAGCAACTAGCGAATTGCCACTTCTGAAGCAATCACCCCACTGCACCATTCAACAAGTGTTGGCGAGCGACAAATGCCCCAGCAAGTTCTGTGTGATCGCTCGTGTGGTTGATTATTATCCGTTGAACTTGAATGAGTGTGTGGTTCAGCAATGTACAAAATGCGGAATGGAGTGCGTTCTGTCATTTGACTGCGTAATTTAACTGATCTTGATTTGCAGTATTCCAACCAAATACAAAGCCTGTTTAGCCTGCAATGATGATGAACACGAATTCGTTCGATACCTTTACCGGTTCTTTCTGCGGTTAGAGGACGAAGACGGAACGCAAATTCATGTAGCGGTCGCTGACGAAAGGGTATATCTTATGCTTATTTGGGACATAGTTGGATTATTGATGGCACAAAATAGTGTTCCCTCTTGCAAGGTTTGCAACCGATTAGTCTTCAGGATGATCCGGATGCCAGGCAAAAATTCCTTGAACGTTTGGGGCCTGTCATTGGGAATCTCGTACAGGTCCACGATGGTCGACTGCAAGGCATACGAATTGCGCCAGATACTCCGACGTTGACATTTAATATCGAAAGTTGGGATATCTCGATTAGTGGACGTCCCACAAGAGCATACGGATTTATCGATCATATGGGGGCAGTTTCATTTTCATGATTTACTTTATTGCTTAAAGCTACCGTATTCTTCCTGTCTATTATGACTGTCCTGATTGCTCCTTGTCCATCTTAAGTACATGAGCTGGCCCCATCTTTTTCCCGAAGACTAGGCCGTCGTAATATTCGACTCTGACACCCTTCTCCGTGTTTGACACCTTGGCGAGTTTGGCACCCCTAGCCGCCCAGTGGCTGGAGATTTCAGCCTTTACTTGAGGTCTATGTTCTTTGGGCACTATTTTGCCTGCAGATGATGAGTACTTAATGTATGGTGGCTATAGGTCAACAAATAAATGTCTAGGATCCCTCCGTAGGCAATGTGCGCATACCTTGAAAGGTTCGGGCGGAGCGCGGCGATGCAAGTCAAAGGTAGCGGAATAATGATTCTACATGGTAACAAGAATGTCAAGGTAGACTGGAAATACAGATATAGCCAGGGCTCACAGGCAGTGGAATTGCGCTGACAGTCGCAAGTAAAAGTAGGGTTACGGCGAGAAAAGTTTGGAAGAAAAGCATTGTTAACGAAGAAGGCAGTTTCACAAGTGACCAGCACGGCGAATGTAAGTCCAGCTGAGGAGGCTCTGACGAAGAGACTTGAGTATTTATACGATGCCAGGCGGAAACTCGGATGGGCATGTGTAACTTTGGGTTTTCCGTATAGGAATCATGCGCAATTGCATACTGATGCGGATCCTAGTCCCGCCTGTGAAAATTGTTTGGCGGACACGAATTGACACAAATGCGACGAGCGTCCTGACACTGTGTACTGTACTCGATTTAGTAGGCTTGGACTTCAGTAGCTTCAGTCTTTACCCGTTTAGTTTCATCGTGGATTCGTGGGTGATCAATATCAATCAATCCACGTGAAAGAGCGTTATCATCGACGACCTCGCAACCGTAGGCATCAGCGACACTGTGTGCTCTTCCGTTCGCCAGTGGTAGAGGCAGTGATGGATATAATATTCTTTGTTTGTTACCAAATACTGACTGCGGTGCTGGGCGTGTAACGTGTAACCCGTGGCCTCTTTCCAAATACTCCCAAAGACTAGTGCGGGGTAACAACTATGAGACTACGTTGTACCCTTATCTTAGCACTATTCGTCCATCGTTCGTTGTCGGTCGTCTCACCAGCTAGACGTTATTACGACTCGCATGATTACTACCTCCTGGAACACGACACTCAGACTCATTCAGGTGCATCGTTAAATGATATTGTCACAGCATTGGGCGTGGAAGTCGTGGAGCAGGCAGGAGAGCTGAAAAATGTTTGGCTCGTACGGACTGAAAAACCCATAACTGAGCTCACATCACGGACGGACATTCCTGCGACAGATCGTGTTCTCGCCACGTTTGAGAATTTGCGCGTACAGGCCAAATCGAACCGGGATTCCCAGTTGTCATCTCGGTCAATAGACACACTCCGCGCCCGGAGTATAGTCAAATCTGTCAAATATCTGTCTCGACAAACCCTTCGTCAGCGCGAAAAAAGAGCTCCTCCTTCGGATCGACCTTCGAAAGGTACCGAATCATCACGGGCAGTCGCGGAACGTCTAGGCATAAAAGATCCCTTGTTCTCTGACCAATGGCACCTCGTAAATGACGAATTCCCGGTGCACATGATGAATGCGACACCTGTGTGGGAAATGGGTATTACAGGGCATGGCGTCATATCCGGGCTAATTGACGATGGCCTAGATTATAAGCATAGAGATTTGGCTGCCAATTTTGTGTGTTCCTTGCTCTCGATACTGTGTCAACCGTTCACTTACCCATGCACACAGTATGCCGCGGGTTCCCACGACTTTAACGACCACGTTGACTTACCAACACCCGTTGGAGCTGCAGACCACCATGGAACTCGTTGCGCAGGACAGATAGCTGCAATCCGGAACGATCTATGTGGCGTCGGAATCGCTTATGACTCTAAAGTGTCCGGCCTCCGTATCCTTTCTGGACCAATATCCGATGTCGATGAATCTGCAGCTCTTAACTATGACTACCAGAACATCTCCATCTACAGCTGTAGCTGGGGCCCGCCAGACAATGGTGAAGCAATGGAAGGCCCTAACTACATTATTCAGAAAGCTGTTCTCAATGGAATCAACAACGGCCGCAAGGGGTTAGGATCCATCTTCGTTTTCGCCAGTGGCAACGGTGCCCACCATGGTGATCAGTGTAATTTTGATGGTTATACTAATAGCATTTATTCGGTGACCGTCTCTGCCGTCGATTACAAAGGCTTACATCCCTACTACTCTGAGGCCTGCGCTGCTAACTTGGTTGTGGCCTATAGCTCAGGCAGTGGGAAACGCATAGTAGGCTGCCTCACTAGCTGTCCATGTGGCTGCTAACTAACCGGTTACCAGACGACGACTGACAAGGGCACTGACCAGTGTACAAGTAGCCACGGTGGAACATCTGCAGCAGCTCCAAACGCTGTTGGCGTCATTGCCTTAGCTTTACAAATTCGGTGCGTCTTGTGTCCATTCGCTACGTATCTCTCCAAGATTGATTGGTTTATTGCCTCAGACCTGATCTATCATGGCGTGATATCCAGTATCTGTGCATTGTATCTGCCCGAATGATTAACCCAGAAGACCCTGATTGGGAGACCACCGCGACGGGTCGCCGCTACAGCTACAAATACGGTTACGGGGTGATCGACGCATATAATTTCGTCACCGCTGCAAGAGACTGGAAAACAGTCAAACCTCAGGCATGGTTTGAAACCCCCGGCGTCCAGCTTGCTGGCGGAACCATGGATGACGAAGAAAACATCATGACGGGTGGTGAACCTATCGTTCCCGGAGGCATTAATAGTACTTTACTGGTGACCGAGCAGATGAAGAAGGCTCATAATTTTGATTCTCTGGAACATATCAATGTCAAAGTCTGGATATCACACTCAAGGAGAGGTGATGTAGAGGTCGAGCTTGTGAGTCCGAAGGGGGTCAAGAGCGTTTTGGCAGGCACTCGATCACAAGACGATGCTGACACCGGATTTCCGGGATGGAAATTCATGACTGTGAAACATTGGTGAGTGCCTGGACAAATTTTGGCTACACAACATTCACTCATGGCAAGAACAGGGGCGAGGATCCTGTTGGTCAGTGGAAAATTCGAGTCTCAGACCAAAATAGCGATGATGAAAGTGGTGCATTCCTTGGTTGGAGTATGATATTTTGGGGGTCCGCGATTGATTCTTTTAAGGCCAAAAAGTTTGAGCTTCCTTTATTAGACGACACCTTCCCGCCACCACCTCCAGGGTCAGAAGAATACGAAGACGAATCCCCCTCGACGACTTCATCTGCACCATCCGCTACCAAATTGCATTCGAAACCCACGGCTCACCTTCCAGGAGATCATGGCGAGCAGGAAGGCGAGAAGCACAAACCTGCGTTCCCCGGCAGTCAAGACGACACAGCCACCGGCACGCCCACGCCTGATGAAGGCTGGTTTTCCGACATGTCACAACTTGTCTCAGATCGTAAATGGTTCTTTGGCGCTGCCGGTACTGTCGTAATATTTGGGATCGGAGCGGCCGTATTCTTTTGGAGGCGTCGCCAGGCTCAAATTGCGGAATATATTTCAATTCCTGAAGGGGAGGACATGCCAATGATGGCTGTTGGTGCTAGCGGTGCTCCACGTACAAAGGAGCTCTATGATGCCTTTGGAGAGGTGTCGGACGAGGATGATGGTGTTGGTGGCTCAAACCTGCGGCGTGGTCACCCTGAGGACAGGTCTCCTCGAGAGAGATTAGGCTTCCATTCGGCTTTCTTGGATGACGATGATCCCCTATCAACTGCGGCTCCGACAACAGGGTATAGGGATGACCCAGATGAATCTGAGCCCGTTGAACGGCGACTTGACGAACGTGCCGTCAGTCCGAGTGGGAGTGGCGATGGGAGTTGGGAACATGCATCGGCAACCAAATAATAGTCATTCATACCCGTATTCCTAGTATTTACATATATATGCCTATTTCGGTTTTCACTATTTTATTTTCACAGCACGACGACGCATAGGAACAATAGATACAACCAGTCAATATCAAGAGTCATCTGTGTTGTTAAAGCGTAATTTGGTGCCATTTGCCACACGCATCCAGACATCAATATTTTCGTACTGGAAGGATGGTCAGTTCTGATGATAACCATGCAGAAATTCATCGAAATACCTCTATAATAGTTTGATTGAGTTGTGCCTCAGTGAAACCACGGCCCAACACACGAGCACGGATATCGATCAGCGCCAGCTCCTCATCGTCCTCATCCTCGTCTGTATCAATATCCATGTCTCGTTCGCGACCTGGGCCCCTTCCTAGCCGTTTCTGACCCCTTCGTTGCTTCCTGCCGACGCCTGTCATTCCTTTGATCAACCGGAATATTTGACTGACGGCCGACTTATCCGGCTCAAATTCTTTGTCGGTGTCTTCTTGCAGACTTGCCTTGCTGACGTCCATGAGGCGTAATGCTTCATCGACGTCTTCGTGGCTGACGGCATCCACGCAACGCAGACGAGCCAGTGCCTGTGCAAGTCGGAGAATACCAAGGAGGGTACGGGCGGAGGTGTAGGTATGAGACTTGTTTTGCTCTTCCTCGTCCTTGGATATTTTGCGAAGACGCACGTAAGAATCAACCACATAACTCGAGACATTCGGAGGTACAGTTGGTCTTCTCTGTCTTGCCATGGCGATGTAATGTCTGCAACGCCAACGTCAGCAAGGTGCCCCATACTGTGTGACGCTAACTCACCTCATGATTATCGGGTCGATCGGTTCGTGCTCCAGTTCAGGATGTCGGTTATACATGTGGACATGTGTAACATGCTCAGCAAGCCGCTCGTCGTCATCTCTTGAGGGTTTATCAAGGATCAAGAACAACAGATCGAAACGGGACAACAAAGCGGCTGGCAAGTTGATATTTTCCACGGGCGACACTTTCGGATTGTATCGGCCGTAGAGAGGGTTGGCGGCAGCCAAAATAGATGTACGCGCGTTCAAGGTTGTAGAAATGCCTGCTTTTGATATTGATATTGTCTGCTGTTCCATAACTTCATGGATAGCGGTTCGATCAGATTCCTCCATTTTGTCAAATTCGTCGATACAGCATATTCCGTTGTCTGCTAAGACTAGTGCACCCCCCTCTGCAATGGACAGTGTCGACCGTCAAACCCATTCCTAAATCAACCGAAAGCAAACTCACCCAAGACCATTTCGTCGGTCACAGGATCTCGCATGACGGCTGCTGTGAGGCCAACTCCAGAGGAACCCTTACCGGTGGTATATACACCTCTAGGGGCGATCTTGGAAATGTACTTGAGTAGCTGAGACTTGGCCACACCAGGATCGCCCATCAAGCAGATATTGAGATCTCCTCTGATTTTCATTCCGTCTCTCATTTGTTTGGTTACCCCACCCACGAGGAGCAACAACAGAGCCTTTTTCACATCTACATGCCCATAAATCTCGGGCGCAATGCTCTGGGCGAGTCTGTTGTATAGGGCTGGATCTTCCATTAACTCTGCAAGGGCGCGCTCAACCGCTGGGGTGACTTCCATTTCGCTGTATTGCTTTTTGAGTTGATGGATATGATGTGCCTCGAGATATGTATCTGTAAGGAGACCAGCTCGGACGGCTTGGAAGCCAGTATAAGGTATAGGGAGGAATATTCCGCCAAGATGAACCACATCTCCCGGGTTCATCATGCGTGTAAGGTTCCCATTCACATGTATGGTCATTGAGCGGGGGATGTGCCCAACAGGCACTTGGTCTGCCTGAAGTCCACGTCAGAGAATAACAGTTGGGCGTCTGAATTGTCTCACCATCTCCTGGATCTTGATTTCCTGAAACGGGCTGAAACGACATGCACGGGTTTGCATGTGCAAGGATCCGTGGATACCATTTTTTTTGCATTCGGACACATTCTGACAATCAGAAATGGGGACGAATTGCTTGTTGGAGATGTCTTGGAAAGTTTCGGATCCGCAAACGTCGCACGTATAGGCATTGACGAGAAGAAGGGGTTTGACTTCCGAGACGCGTGTGACGATACCACGGACGGTTATGAGTCTACCCAGGTGGGCTCCTCGTACGTCCCGGACAGCCATGGCTACATCAGACTTCAGGGGCTGAAAATACAGATTGCTGTGACATCTTAAGCCATCATTTTTAAGGAAGGGCTGAAAGTGAGGACTCACTAGCGCCTGAGAAGGTGATCGGGAAATCCATCCTGCGAGCCCTCAGTCTGCTCATTTCGCTCACGTCGCTGGTGCAGAATCACGTCAATGACTTCGTCGTGTTCGCTAATGTCTTTAGTAGGTTGCGGTATGAGCTTGTCAACAACTTCGCTGAATAGGCTAACATATCGACGTGTGTTGGTACGAATGCGAGTTACCAGTTCGGCTACGGTTTTCTCGTGCTGTGAGAAATGGTTAACATACTCCATATATGAAAGGCGAGGGAATAAACCTTATGTATATCCTCCAGATCGATGATGAGCATTTGTTGATCCCGGTTAGCTATGCTTTGCTTCGGTACGGTTAAAACGACAAAACGCGTAAATTAGTTCGGATTTACGCGTACCAATTGTTCCATGTACTTTAAATTACTCGTTCTTGCTGGTATCTCGTCAACTTCGTTGTTAATGTCGATATCTGCCATTCCTCGCGTCACGTCCTTTTCCTGAGCTTCAAACGTCGACAGGAACGCGTGGATTTTCTCTGCTCATAACTGTAAGCTTAAAGTCCCAAAAGTAAGAACACACACGCCTTTCTCCTCATCGTATTTGACATTGATATTCACCACTGGTATAGACATGATGATGAGCGTGACTACGTCGCCGCTTCAAATCACTCGTGTTCATTCCGCCGGCGTGTTCAAGTTGTGAACCACGTCTGTCACGGTCCTTTCTTGTTTGGTACCAGCCTTATCCCTCGTGTATCCGTGCGAACAATTCTGGTGTACTAATAAACCCTCGAACTGTCTTTCTCGTCATGCCTGAGCATGTCGACCCTTCGAAAAGACGACCAAGGGCATCTCCTGAACCTCCCCATCTATCCCCTCGGAAACGGCAAAAGTCAATGGTTGACACAGCCGTCGAGGATAAGGCCGTGAGTAGTACGCGAACTAGTTTCCTATTGAACTTATTATACTCAACAGTCATCTGAGGTTGGGATTTCTCCCACGATGACTGATTCCAGCATGAATTTCAAAATTATTCCTGTTGTTGAGATCGTTTCTTTCGAAAGAGAGGAGGTAGAACTCCAGAACGCGCGACAACGTCGTGCAATGAATAAGCAACGCGTCGTATCTGAAAAATTAATTCCGGAAGCTAAGGCGGGAGATCGTAGTGTTACTGGGAGTGAGTCATTCGTTGCGCCAGCCAGATGTAACTTGACCTTGGATTAGCCCCAATTATTTATGAGGAGGCGGATGACGAACTCGCTGAAGACGACAATCTCCAAATTTTCGGGGAGACTGACCCAGAGGAGCTTTCTGAAGGTTCGGACAGTGGTGAAAAATCAGATGTCCCCGTCCGACTTCTGTCCGACTTTACTATTTACGACAAGAAAACTCGTGAAGTGCTACCTGCTGGTGTCCTGATGGAATTACAATATTCATCATCCAGATATGGTGCCTCTGGACTAGTTAAAGCTTGGGCAGATGACAGCGAGGAAGATGAAGACGAGGTTGAAGTTAATGAATTGGACGACTTAGGACAGCGAGTCCAGCTGTCAGAAATCCTCGAGCTCAACATCCATGACTTCTCAGAACACAAACAAAGGCTTGATAGGTATTCATTTATGATGCGTGTAAAGTTTTATGATCCTGAAAATTTTGGTCTAGTAAAATCTACATACGCACAAAATTTGCGTGGTATATCCTCGATACTCCGGCGGAATCATACCTTTCCTATTTCTCTGCGTTCTGGATTCAGCATCGAATTTTTCATCTTCTCGTTTCAGAGTCTTTGGCTAATCCAAGAATAACATATGAGTCTTTTATCAAGTTTCTCAATATTATGCCGGATACTGCAGATGCGGTTGCTATCGCTATCAAGATCATTGGCCGGGAACTGACTGAATTTGACGTCAAATCGGAAGACGTGGTGCGCATGTTTCTTTCTGCATTTTCCGTGGAGTTATTGAATAAATTCTCGTACTAGAAATGTTATGCTATTGCCAACATCGGAGAACTTCAAGAAAAGAAAATCAAGATTGGTCGGGTTCCACTGATTCGTTTCTTGTTTGGAGACGATGTTGACTACAACGAGGAAGAGGAAGATGAATCGTCTCACTCAACAAGGAAGCCACCGTCTACGAGGAAGCCAGGGAATCCGAGTACAATGACAGGGAACCGCGAGAAAGACGTTTTGAAACATCGTAACCAGACTGTTGTGACACCACGTGTGGGAAGGATTGCACAGGGCCTCTTCGAACTAACGCTCCAAGTAGCTGGCCAGGCGTCACCCGAGCCTGATGAAGACGATGACATGCTGGCCCAGGCAATTAAGAACACGAAGGCACACCGTACGGATCCATCATCAATGAAATGGCTTGAACCGGCTGACCAACAAGGATACTACGTCTCCGTGTCTGTGGACGGCGTCATGTACAGTGTAAGAGATTGTTTCTCCGGCCAAGAATTGGACTAACGTTATGCAGGTTGGTGATGTTGTGATGGTCAGCCCAGGTACCGACGATAATAAAACCCGTGGGGACAATTCTGCTACAGAGAGTGCGCAAACGACAAACTCTCTGGGTAACAAGTTGTGGTGCGTTCATGCTTCCTTTCCAACGTGATGGTATCTTTGGCCCCTCCCTTCCGATACTCACAAAGAATAATAGGTTTTGCAAAATCTGCTACTTTTTTGACCGTAAGGGACGAAAGACTCTACATGGGCAATGGTTTTCCCATGGGTCAAAGACCTTATTGCAGGAAACTGCACATACAAAAGCCCTTTTCCTGATGAATTCTTGCGACGACATGCCTGTGGCAGCAATATATCAGAAGTGCAATTTTCGGTGGCTAGGAATCTGTGAACTGGAGCCCGATGATAATAATCCTGAAATAGAAAATGACTTTCATTGCGGGTACAACATCAACGCATTTATTCTTTATACTATTGTAGTGACTAACACATTCACCACAGTCTGACATGGGACGAAGATGACTCATCCCTGGTAGACTTGCCAACGGAACGCGAGCTTTTGGAAGTCATTTCCTCCTGTCCTAAGGACGAGCCATGTTTTTCTTGTGGCTTGAGATTTCAACAAGATTTCAAAGCCCAACCTAGACCACTTCCGGGTGGTGGCCTTTCGCACCATGGGGTCAGCTACCATGTCAATGATTTTGTCTACATCAAGCGGCCAGGGTCAGGATTATATCAAATAGCTCAAATCGAGAAGATCAGAGCTATGCAAACGCCGCTGGAAATTGCAGTATGTATTTATGATCGATATGATGACCCCAAATATCAAGAGCACAAGAAATCCGGCCCCCAGGTCACAGACAATGTAGGAGCAACCTTTTCTTATCTCTGGCATCCAGCATCTCACAGCATTATATAGCGCCGTTTGATCAAGACTACAGTTACCAAAATACGCCATCCCGATGATCTTGACGGCTTATGCTATGTTTCATATCTGATCGATCCCGACGCTATTGACAACTGGGTCCAATACGCTGATCACTATTACGTGAATCAACTTGCAAAATCCGCAAGTCATGTTGTCCCGCTGGACCCTGAAAACTTTTTGCATTGCAAAAAATGTGTCAACGAACGAGTCGACAGGTTACGACATAATGAAGCGCTACTTGCAAAAAATGGACCTCTTCGTGGTTTAGAGCTGTTCAGCGGTACGCATCCACTTCAAAGCCAGTGACTGTATTAATGCCTCCTAGGTGCCGGCGGTCTAGGAACTGGGTTCGAGTTGTCCGGCTTTGTGGAGACAGCTGCCGCCGTAGAATTTTCTCCGGGTGCAGCAAAGACATACCAGTATGTCTCATGTTGATAACTCATTAACCATACTCAAGTTGCATCAGAGCGAATCATCCCAACACAGTTGTCTACAATCAATGTTCAAACTTGTTACTCCAACACGCAATTGACTGTTATGACGGCAAGAATCCTAAACAGTTAATGAGTCTTAAGGATGATAAGACTCCCGTGCCAAAAATGCCCCGAAAGGGTGAAATGGACTTCGTGTTTGGTGGTATGCATTTCACGTCATAACAGGTAGTACCGATTGAACATGGTGACACTGCACAGGTCCGCCTTGTCAAAGCTTTAGCGGGGCCAACCATTTCAAAGTGGGCATTCTTTTGGTTTATAAATTATTGTCGATAACCTTTCACTGGCAGAAAGCGAATGACATACGGTAAGTAGGCACTCACCGCCGCTGCCACATGAACATGCTAATTCTAGTAGGAGTACTCTTGTCTGCAACATGCTCTCAGAAGTCGAGTTTTACGAACCGTCCTACTTCCTGCTGGAGAATGTCACGGGCCTCCTCCTGTTTCCCCTTAACGGGAGACAGGTTGACCGTACGGTGGTTGGGGGGATCAAGATGGGCGTTGTCAAGTTCATTTTCCGAGCGCTCATTGGTTTAGGGTAAAAAATATTTCAACGCGTGTATTGATTTAACTTCGTGTCTCTTTGTGTTTAGATACCAGGTCAGGGTCAAAGTCTTGCAGGCTGGTCAGTACGGCGCACCTCAGGGTCGGACTCGGGTCATATTCTGGGGCGCAAAGCGTGGATGCCCGCTTCCTACTTTCCCACCGCCTACGCATAGCTTCCCAAAGCCGTCTCAACACTACAAGCTCCCGACTGGTGATTACTTGCGTCCAGCTACAGGATCAAAGAACCCCGATGACCCTCATCAAGCTGCCCCTCTGCCCCCTGTTACGGTCAATGACGCTATTGGAGACTTGGTGCGTCTTCGTATCTCAATAGTAATGAGATTTTTAATTATGAGGGTGACTGTTCTAGCCAGGCTTTGATTGGTTTGTATTGCTGTTCCAGGAATGGGTTACTTACTTTACTGGTGCCGTTTTTACAGGAAAAATCCACATAAACTTTCCTCTGCTTCTGCTAAAGACAAAGCCGAAGTCGTTTCACGCACCAGAATCGGAATTCCAAGTTTCAATGCTGAACCTAGTCAAGGAGAACAGGGATATCCGGGTTATGCAAAAGCTACATACGCCCGCCCACCGCAGAATCGGTACCAGAAATGGTTGCGGAGCGGTATCAAGGACGACAAAGTCAAGTATCATTATACAAGGCGGTTTGGTGCAAACACTATCGAGCGGTAAGATTTGATCATATTTATTTTCTGCCACGTTGAAAACTTGAGGTCCACTCACAGAAGTTGGAACATCCCCTTGCGGCCCGATACGGATCATACTGGTATAATATTTAAAATGAAAGGGATCTAACTGAGCATTTTTTCGTAGATCTTCCGCACAAGTTACGGGTCAAGAGGTATGATGGGAGAGTAATGGCTAAAACAGCTAGTAGATTGTATTTCCTGTTGCCGCAAGCACTCAGTGACTTATTGTCCGCAGGCGTCTATGGGCGGATTGATGGGAAGCGTCATTTCAAAACAGCCATGACAACTGTCCGTCCTAGCAATAAAGGCAGCAGGCTTTTACATCCTACGGTGAGATCCGACTTGCAAAACCTCCTTTACTGCTACGAATTATGGTTCTGGTTTTCGTATAGCAAAAGCGCATCGTCTCAGTTCGAGAGTGTGCGCGGGCGCAAGGGTTTCCAGACAGTTATGAATTTCTTTCTGTCAACAAAAAGCCTGCGGCTATCATCGAAGATGTATGCTGAGTCTATATTGTAAAGATGAAAGTGCTCATCTACTTTATACAGCAATACCGTCAAATTGGTAACGCAGTACCTGTTCCACTTGCCCTTGCATTGGGGAGGTCGTTGGGTGAGGTGCTGTTGAAGGTATGGGAGGATAGGGAACGGGCTGGTAGTCCTGAACTTTAAGCACAATGATCTACTCGTTCATTTCAATGTTGGTTATCTTATTTGTTTGTTATCCAGGAACACAGGTGGTCTTCTTTCCATACAACTATTAGGAAGCAAACGCACACAATCCCTCTTAATCCATACCCCTTGGGAGATAAGTACAAAATGATGATTTAGTGGCCTAAAAAACTATGGGTTATTGGCGACTATGGATTATAAGGAGTATGGGTTAAGAGGGGTCGACTGTATACCATAGAATACAATTGTGGTGTCAATGAAATCACGTCTTGTCAGTTTTCAAGATATCTTGAACACGCTTCACTTTCCCTTCGTTGCCTGAGCCTGGTGCAATTTCTCGATCCGTGCGGGTGCCAATACGAATGTCGGTTGCGATACGAGGAGCGCCTTCAGCATGAACGGCCGCATGACAGTCATGGATTGCTTGAGAAACTTGACTCCATGGACCTTCTACATGCACACGCGTTAGATAGGAAAGGAAAATATTTTTTTAGACTTGATAACTTTCCCAGATTAGTGCCGTAACCACTGAAAAAAACGAGGATGAGCTTGGGACAGACATGGAAGGGCCCGGGTGCTCACTGCATCTGTGAGGAGACGATGAAGACAAGTCCGTCAAGTGGCTTCCCCGAATCACTCACCTTGAACGTAAGACCAGATTTCTCTAGGATCCTATGGCATTCGGCGATGTATTCTGCCACCTTTGTAGTTGGTACTCAATCGTGCATGACATTATAAAGGAAGAGAGGCACGCGACTGACTGACGGTTCCCCGGTACCTATAGGGATCAGACAGAAATCTACAGTAGTTATTTAGCGCACAAATCCGTCTGAGAACTGATTCGCCCCACCTGCTACGGCATATAATTCAGTGTTGGGCATCGTGGTGGGAGTCGGACTTCCGAGTCCAGCCCAGAGTTTTCTTACGGTGACGACCCCGAGTTCTGCGATGCCCTCGACGTCTTTGCAAGCAAGAATCGACGCATTCGAGTCCCTCGCTGGTTCTTTACCCTCAAAATCGGTAAAAGCTGCTTCAAAGTCACCAGCTTGGGACCTCCTCGAAACTCCAATATCTCCCGCTGCAGCCTCCTTGCCAATCGTACCATACTCGCTTCCGAAAGTCTCATCCAGATCACCATCGCCTTCTCCACCAAATTTAGGCCGGAAAACATCCTTAATTGATCTCAAAGATTGGGTTGTAGACGATGGCCCACCAAAGCGCAATGGTTTCGCTAACCACCGCACAAACGGGCCCGGGAAACCAGGACGTATCGACGATCTTACCCGGACGCCTACCCGTAGAATAGTACAGTTTGATGGTACAAAAACTACCAACAATGGTCACAGTTTCGTTTCTCCACCGCTAATAAACCTTGAGTCTCCACCAAAACCTCCTCTTCCTCCCCGGAAAGCATATCACAACTCACCCGAATCTACTGCCACCCGTAGCGCTAGCTCTACGTCTCTTCCACCACCCAAACCCGCTGACTCCCTCACAGTCGAACACACATACCCGCCCCTGTCCAAGCTCAACATCTCCGACGCTTCACGAAAGAGCCCGGGTCATGCACCCGCTTCCTCCATATCGTCCTTCCATTCTGTCTCCCTCTCCTCCGACGGTGGTCACACTGACCCGAGTACTCCTGGTTCCGTCAGCAATTTCATATCCACATTCCCGATGGAACAAGACGGCAGCGAAGCTGACACAGTTAGCCTTGATGAGTCGTACGAGAATGTATCTGTCTCTTCTATCGCAAGCCCAACAACCGCTGGAAGGCTGGCTCTGAATTGGGAAAAGGCGATGGCGCAGCGTGGCCCTCCTAAGCTCCCTCAACGTCCACAGTCTAAGTCTTCTCCCGCGACTGTTCCTTCGCCAGCGTCAATGAGGTCGCGCTCTACGTTGTCGCCACCCCCTTCGTCTCAGTTTACAGCTGTCCGGCGAGTTCCGCCGCCACCTCCCTCCAGATCAGCCTCGTCCCGTGCCTCGCTCATCTCGAATACAGCTTCAGACCGTTCGTCAATCATCAGTACCTCTACCGCCACCACCTCTCTCACAAGTTTTAGCCAACTAACGAACCAGTCTGTATCACATCGCCCAACACCCGTCCCAGCGGCGGCACGAAAACGGTACGAAGCGGTCTTCGTTGCAAACATGTTGAAAAATCGGAAGCAGGCCATTTTTAAGCCCAACCTATTATCGGTGAAGAAGAGCAGGCAGGCGGCGGGATGGAGGGGGCTTTCTGTGGATCTTATTACGAACCCTGGCGAACATCCCTTGGACGGTGTAAATGCAGGAGGGACCAGTGACGAAAATCTGGAGAAGGGAGGGGAAGCGGTTGGCGTTGATGAGCGACTAGACGGTAGTATCGTTAAACTTATATGGAGTACATCGAGATTGGACAAGGGAAAGCTGCGAGATATTTGGTGAGTTAGATTTTATATATATCCTATTGCTTGGCGTCTGACAACATCCCTGGTCTCAATAGGAATGAATGCGATATCACAAGTCTGGGTTCCTTGGACTGTGATTCGTTCGTGAAAGGAATGTGGCGGATCGACGAGGAACTTCGGAGAGCACACGTTAAAGCTTCTTCCGCATCCTCCTTATCCACTACGCCCTTGGTTTCATATTCCGTCCGCTCTCGCCAACCACCAAAAATTTCTAATACAAAACTGATTCTGCGCTAAGTTGCCATAGACACTCGTACTTGGTCAGTTGGTTAGCTCGTTATTTATATTGCTTTTTTATGCTCACCCTATTGCACTATTCGTGATCCAGACATGTTCTCGCTTAAAATCGGCCTAATACATGCGCAGCATAGCAACCGCACTTACCACAACCTCCGTTTTATTGGATTGCAATATAGTATGACCCATTTGGTTGTAGCAATAGCAAATACAGAATCTCCATTATGTGGGCCACCGAATATACTGTGGCCAAATGCTAATATCATGATACTAACAGGTCTATAAGACCTTCGCCCGCTGGTTATTTTATTTCTT
>QLPE01000172.1:0-26906 GCA_003314125.1 Hygrophorus russula | reverse complement strand
TTATTTTATTTCAAATGACAGGGTAATAATAGTTCAGCCGCGGCCATGAATCAGGGAAGGACACCTATTTCCTTGTCAACGACTGGCCCCTTGTGCCAACCTTAACGACCTTGAGTTATTCACTGGCCAGTTGTCTTCCGTACTTCGAATAGGCCGTCGATCGAATGCATGCTTGAGTATCATAGTCTCATATTGAAAATTTGCCTCCTGACAAATGCAATCTATGTGCCCTGTCCGTTGATCATCTTTGAAGGCCTCTGCCCCCATAGATTTGAGCCAAAAGTCCGAGTACGCCTCCATCTTCCAATTCCTCATCCTCATTGTCTTGCACAAATGCCTTCGGGCGCTTCCCTCCATCGACATACGAACCGCCCAATCCGCTTCCTACGCCGTCAGGTGCTAGGTCCTCGTCAGGAATATCATCGGTATCAGACATTGCTGGTAAAGGGGCGGTAGTAACGCTTCCATGCGAATCTCCGAGCACCGCCGTTTGCGCCATTGACATACCCCCAATCCCCGAATGATATATCGACGAGATTCCACCCACTGGCGAACCAGTACCCGCTATGACGCTACCCCCTTGTCGTTTCCGCGTTGCCGCAGTGTGCTGGCTCTGTCGTAATGCTCTGTCGTATTCCTGTGCTCTATCGGCAAGGGCCACTTCTTTCTTTCGCTCACTCAGAAGAACTGTCCCCCCCATGGCACTTTCCATTCCAGCCACCGGGGGACGCCGTCGAGAATGGGAATATGGACGGTGAGATTGAGCGGCGCTGAAATCGGCCATTCGACTGAGATATAATGAACCCGAAGGATCCGTCGGATTCCAATCAGGATTTGCAGCCTAAGAACATGGAAAGAGATATAAAATACGACAAGAATATGAATCGGAGGAGTGCATCACCTTAAAGTTTAGGAAGCTTTTCTCCATCTTGCCTTGGTTTGACACCATCCTCTTGTCGTGGATCCTCATTGGTGCACCGAACTATGTGATTCAATGTCAGCGTCTTCTGTGCCTCATGCCTATCGGGCGGTCCTCACTTTCACATTTCCATGCCTCTGGAAGTTGAACTCTGCAAAACTGCACACATAACCCATCCCATCAACGTGGACAGAGAAGTCCCGGAAGAAGTCGATGATAACTGGCGCACATGCAGGCAGGGAGTACCATAGTACGAAGGGCGTCAGAACAACGGAAAGTAATTCCTGCACGAATATTAACACCTTCATTGCGAAGAGTTCGCCGAATTCTTGGTGGACCTTGCTTTGGAAGTCAATCGAGATCACATACAACAAATAAAACACCGCGCACCTTTTTAGAGTGTAACTGGTCCTTCCACGAGTCTGGCATATAATGTGTATAGCTAATGACTTCCATCATCAGCAATTCGGGATCAAATACCCTGTTGTCGTCCGGGATCATGCCCCTTAAAACGGCTAGTGCTGAACCAAAGACCCCAATGTAGAAGAGAACAGTACCATGGGGTGTTATCTCGAAGTGGAGAAAGAGATCAGGATCGAGAACGGACGCGACAACAAGAACGGCTGCGAAGGAGCCCGCAATAAAGGCCAAGAAACTACAATAACCTTAGGAGACCATGAATAATAGGTATGGAATACAAACCCACCGCATGATCAGGGTCATCTTCTCATTTGGGAACTGACCAATATACATGCTTGCCGCGGGATAGCTCTCGTCCAACCTCCGAGCAAATAAATGAGGTAATTCATTGAATTCTCTAAATTTCCAGTGGGCAAAAGGTGTGTAACGACGTCCTCCAATCGAAGATGGGTTTTTGCGGTATTCCTACAAGAAGGGTTAAACGACTGCATTGTCGGGAAAATCACTGTCTCACCTCGAAATATCGGAAGAACGAATACATAAGCAAATACAGAACAATGAACGGAGCAAAGATGGCGTTTAGTATGCCCATGAATATGAACCGTCTTTTCAGTCTAGAAAAGGCCAGGTATCAGTGGACTGAATCATGCAGATAGTTATGCCATGATAAGAGGTGCAGAAAAGGGATGACCTACCCCTCAATTAATGCCGTTCGATTCCTCGACTTTAGGAAAACTTTTCGAACTTTCCCATGGTGATCGAACAAGTATTCCATCAAACAGAATCTCAAGTTCCATTCCAACGCTCTGGTCAACATCTTCCCCGTTCCAATCTCTGATGCCACGCGCCGCCGTCCGCTCTCGCCCATTAGTCGCTCAATCAGAGATGGTAATGGAACTCTCAGATCAAGCAATTCTTTGTTGAACATTGCAATAAGGTAGTTCTCTTGTCGCATGATGCGGCTAGCAATATCATGTGCATCGAGTTTGGCGGTGGCTGCATTGTTGACAGTTTTACTGGTGGACGAAATGGCGGTCAGTGGGTTTTCTTCGCGAATCGAGCCTATGCGTCGAACAATCTCGGGCCAAGAAATTGTTTGAATGTCTTCCTAATATAATTGCAGAAAGGATCAGTATATATGGTGGTAACGGGAAATAAGGTATAGGGACATACGTCTGGTATTCGTAACAAATGGGTATAGAAGTTATACATGTCGATGAGCCGCACAACGTCCAAAATAAAGGATATAATTTGCCAGACATAAAAGGCTGTAAACAAGAGGAAGAACATGAATGTGAAACCAGAAAATCTGTAGATATGTCAAGAGTAGTGTAAACATTGTAAACATTAGACATACTTCGCGAGACAACGGCCTACGACGACGTCAGACAACCTGGTAATTCCTTCCGGTCGGATTCTAGAATAGTCAACACATCCTAATAGGAATGTGGAAAATCCAATGACGAACCCCACTGTTCTGACACGGTTCATAACACTTCAGTCAGCTCTCCTCTATACTCATACATAAAAGAACACGTCACCGACAGGAGGTTAAGGCCTCGGGCCAACGCAATAGAGTATATACCCTTGCCCTCATAATAATGATACACCTCTTGTAGGAATGCGTCTAGATTATATACATTCACCCAGTTCCATAAGGCACGCTCGTACGCATCAAGCCCACGCATTTGTTTTGGTTGCCAAACGTGGTCGGAATGTTCGCTCGTGCCGTGGTTATGAGGAGCCTTTGGTGTTTTATCGTCGTCTCCACTGACTTCCGAAGGTCCGGGGGGGATAGAAACTGAAGGAGGGAGACCACCATGTGCATGGACATCAATAGGCGGCACTTTCCTGCCTGATATAGAATGCAGGGGTTGCCTGCGGTTGGCATGCATGCTTGCTGTGCCCTTCCCTTTGGAGGGTTTCTGGCGAGCAGCCTCGATCATAAAGCTCTGTGGCACCTCGTCATCAGATGATTCATTTTCATGAATCTTATCTTCCTGATGAATATTGGGTCGGAGAACATTCATCTGGGAGGCCGCATCCCATGACACACGCCTCTTTCCGTGTGATTTTGACGTGGACTGCTCCTGGAAGATATCACTCTGTCCATGAGCTTGACCCGCCTCCAAGTCTTCATCAGTATATCTATTCTCATCGTCTTCCTCCACTAAAGACTGGTTCGCCTGTGTATATCCCTGGTATGTCCGCCCTAGTGGGTTGAGCATGTTAAGGAACGGACGCGAGCTTGATGGGGTCCCAGGAAAAAACTGAGAGACCTGAAGGGACCTCGACCCAGACAGAGGGCGAGGCGGGTGACTTGCAGACTCAGGCATGATATAGTAGATAGGAGAGCTGGTACCGCCCTCACTTTTTGGTTGTGACTGGGATTGCGTGGACGTCACGCTACAAAGCTCTGAAGCGTGACTTGTGTAACGCGTTTGTGACTCAAATATATTATTACAAGAAAGGTATCAAGTTTTAGCCTTTACTTTACTTACCGTTCACCACAGGCTTCATAACGATTTCTAACCCACTCGCAGCACTCAAAACTGCCTTTAGACCAGATGCCGTGATGTCAGTATCCGAACTGACTCCCCATGCACTCAACTTCTTCGATCCCGCGACCTCGTATCCAAGCTGCACGTATGATGCAGCAAGTACTCCCGTCCCTTCCCCAATAGAATGTTCCGAGTACTCTCTGATAGTCAATGTGCCTTCAATCTGCGAGTGCAATGCAGCTAGCATAGCTGATAGCGGCCCGTTACCCTCCCCTCTAATGTGTCGTACATGTCCATCGAATACGAACTCCCCCTTTAGCTGGCTTCCTCCCTCGATATGCTCCAAGTTGAACGATTTCATTGAAAATCTGGCCGCATCCTTGACCGGGTATCCGTAAGTGTTCTTGAATAGTTCCGTGAGGGCGTCAACAGAAATTTCGCCACTGTTGTCCCGGGCATTCCTTTGCACAACTTCAAAGAAGGATGATTGGAGCCTCCTCGGCAGTTCTAGTCCAAGGAAGTTAACAACAATACTCGCGATATCAGCCTGTCTGGAGCGGCCATTGAACCCAACGCTCAGCTTCAGTTCGGGCAACACACGATCGCCGATTGCATTATTTACGGCGCTGAGCACGGCCCGTAGACCAGAGCTTGCAATATCGGAGTCAATACCAACACCCCACCATGATTCCGACGATTTTCGATTCGCAGAAGGAACCAACTCGACATATGATGCGGCCTTGGCGTTTTGGCCTTCGCCTACACCGTGCTCCGAGTATTCTCGGACGGAGAGGTCGATGTCTAGGTGCGTGCGAAGAGCATCGAGGAGAGAGGAGAGGGGACCGTTGCCATCCCCCCTGATGACACGCAACGCACCGTCCACAGAAACAGTACCGTCAAACCGACGACGTTCATCGGCCTCATCGCCAGATTCACCAGATTCACCCAACTGATCTTCTTGTGCCTCCGCGGAAACCTTATAGCGTTTGAGGTCCAATCTTCCTTTGTAGGCTGTCCCACCCAAATGGTATGTTGTCCTAAACGCATGTGTGATATCTTCTACTTTCATCTCTCTCGCCTCACGATCAGAGATGGCCTGTACAACTTGATAAAAGGCAATTTGCATCTTGCGTGGCAGATCGAGTTGCAGGTGCTGCTTGACGAGGTACGCAATACCACCCTTTCCGGATTGCGAGTTCACACGTATGACTGCTTCATATGTTGTTCCAATGTCCGCGGGGTCGACAGGTAGGTATGGCATATTCCAGTATTGTGGTCCCCCCTTCACGGCCGCTTCTGCATGTGCTTTCTTCTGCACCTCGAAGCCTTTTTTGATAGCGTCCTGGTGTGAACCCGAAAACGCAGTGAATACTAATTCGCCGGCGTAGGGGTGACGCGGATGAACGGGAAGGTCGTTGCATTGAGTAACGACGTCTATTACGCTGTGTATATCACTGAAGTCGAGATTGGGGTGAATGCCTTGAGAGTACAAATTCAGAGCAAGATTGACAAGGTCAACGTTGCCTGTGCGTTCGCCGTTTCCAAACAGACAGCCTTCAATACGCTCACCGCCTGCCAGGGCACCCAGTTCGGCGGATGCAAGTCCCGTGCCTAGAAGCATTGTTGGTTTACGTGTAAATAATCGAAAAATAAAACTTACCTCTGTCGTTGTGAGGGTGCAAGCTGACAATGACCTTTTCTCGTTCGGTGATTTTGCCACAGAAGTATTCGATCTATGTAGAGATGAGGGATGACAATTATCGATTGTCAAATAAATTTGTCTCACCTGGTCCGCGTAGTGGTTTGGGGGAGCAATCTCAACGGTCGAAGGAAGGTTAAAGATGATGCGGTCGTCACCCGTTCCCGCCTTGCCCCAAGCAGCCTTGACCGCGTCACAGATTTCGACCGCAAAATCAGGCTCCGTCTGTGTGAACGTCTCCGGACTGTACTCGTATCTAAAACGGGTTCCATATTTCGCAGTACATTCCTCCGTCAACTTTCGTACGAGTTTAGTCTGTGTAACGGCCAAATCAATAGTTTGTGCCTTTGAGTTACGGAAGACGATGTCCCGGAACATCGGGGATGTGGCATTATACATATGGATGATGGCCAATTTTGCACCAGCGACAGAATCGATCGTGCGCCTGATGAGGTCCTCCCGAGCAGGAGTGAGGACCTGCTCGAAATAGTTTAGAACTGATGCAAGACTGCGACGTGCGACATGACGTTAACCAACCTGCAACCAAACATGATCAGGGACCTCATTGTTCTCAATAAGTCCCCGTACAAATGCAAAGTCAGTGTCGCTAGCTGCAGGGTATGCAACCTCGATTTCTGTTAGACCACATTGGACCAACTGCCTGAAAAAAGTAGTCTTTTGGTCGATGGTCATAGGATTAGCAAGTGCTTGGTTTCCATCGCGAAGATCGGTAGACAGCCAGATGGGAGCCTTCGTGAAAGTTCGTGAGGGCCACTGCCGGTCCTTCAAATTCAGTGGAGTGTACGGCTTATACTTTTGTGAGGGGTGGGCACTTGTGATGAATTAGAACCAATTGACGCTGATAGCATTGAGGCGAACTCACAGCATGGGCATGTTAACCAATATTTTACGAGTACTGTAACTGGATAAGAAAATTTTACTGCCTATAAGCGAGGGGTCGAGTCATAGGTCGTGTCACAAGCTATGTCTGGAACTCTCACAATCTCATCCAAATTATCGCCCTTCCCATACGGACCCATCGCGATTGCGACCTATACCCAAAAGGCCGAGATCGTATTTGACGAGTCCACTAAAACTGCAATCTTAGAGTTGAACGGGTCGAATATTAGCTCTGATGATGAGATTGTTCGTGCCATAGCCAAGGCAGGGGGCTTGTCCGAAGACAGCGCAACGGTTAGAGAGAATGGGCTGTTTATACATTCCGTAGTTTAACCAAAATTCCAGACGGAATCCTACTTTGCTCTTGCACAGTCGTTACCTTTGTTGACTGCTACTCCGGAGGTCGTTGCTGCACTTGATTCCCTCGACGATCATCTTGCATTTCGCACCTTTCTCGTCGGTCACGATATTACAGCCGCAGACTGGATAGTGTGGGGAATTCTTAAGGGCCAGTACTTTCACTCTGGTTCACATGTAATTCTGACAATGCCATTTAACTTTAGGTAACATGAAGCTTAATGGTCTTCTGAGGAACAATGGACATCCTCACTTGCTCCGCTGGTTCACCTATCTAGAGACCCTCGATTCTACTCAGGCCGCCTTGGCAAGTCTTACGGCAGCCAAAGCTAACAAGGCCCGATCTACGAAGACTGCGGCTGGTTTTGCTCTCGGTCTGCAGAATGCAAAGGAGGGCCAGGTCGTTACGCGGTTCCCACCCGAGCCTAGTGGTTACTTGCACATTGGTCACGCAAAGGCAGCGATGCTCAATCAATATTTTGCCAAAATGTACAAGGGGAAGATGATCATAAGATTTGACGATACAAATCCCACCAAAGAGCGAGTGAGTGTCAATCTCCTACAATATATATGGGCTTCATGTCGATCATTTTGCGATAGACTGAATTCGAGGACACGATCTTGGAGGATTTAAAGCTTCTCGACGTCCAAGGAGACCAGTTCACTCATACTTCAGATTACTTCGACGAATTGTTCAATCTCGCAATCAAGCTGATAAAAGACGGCAAAGCCTATGCTGATGATACCGAACAAGCTCAGGTAAAACAGCCTTTCCTTTAGTCACGCTACAAAAGTAATACGTGCCTTGAAGATGCGTGACGAACGAGGCAAAGGTATCGCATCTGCCCACCGAGACGATTCCGTTGCGGACAATCTGAAACATTTTACCGAAATGAGGGAGGGATCTCAGGAGGGACTCCGATGGTGTCTACGTGCAAAGATCAGCATAGATAATCCCAACAAAGCACTTCGGGACCCTGTCATTTACAGGTGCAACGTAATCGCGCACCATCGAACAGGGTATGTAGCAATGTTTATCGTCATGGTTATTTTCTGACACATTCAAGAACAGGGATAAATGGAAGGTTTACCCAACATACGACTTTGCTTGTCCCATTGTTGATTCTATTGAGGGTATCACCCACGCTCTGAGGACCAACGAATATCGTGACCGGAATCCCCAGTATCAGTGGATGATCGAGGCTCTAGGACTGCGCCAAGTTAATATCTGGGATTTCAGGTCTTTCTTCTATTTCTCTTCTTTTCACCGTGCACTATTGATAGGCTCCGATGTACACACAGTCGTCTCAATTTCATCTATACCCTCCTCTCAAAGCGTAAACTACGCTGGTTTGTAGACACAGGGCTGGTTCGTGGATGGGATGATCCCCGGTTCCCCACCGTCCGAGGTTTGTGAAAAGCAGCTCGTGCGACACTGCCACTGACTCTGGTACGTAGGCATCCGTCGTCGCGGTTTAACAGTTGAAGCTCTGTCGCAGTTCATGTTGTTGCAAGGACCTTCGCAAGCCATTGTCTCGCTCGAGTGGGATTCTATCTGGGCGCTCAACAAGAAAGTTATTGATCCTATCGCACCACGTCATTGGGCCATTGTTAAAGACAAAGTGTACGCTCTTCCTTCACATCGTCTTCTATCCGATCCAACACATCTACGGGCAGAGTCCGAGTGATGCTTAAGGGCGGACCTGCGACACCGGTGGTCAAGGTCCTTCCTAAGCACAAGAAGAATCCCGCAGTCGGAGAGAAGAGCACAGTGTATACCTCGACAATCATTATTGAGCAAGAAGACGCGGTGTCGTTCGATGATCAGGAAGAAGTGAATGGCTTGCATATTCGACGTCAGTCGGTATTGACGTGTGCGTGTACAGATCACTCTCATGGATTGGGGCAATGCTTTTGTGCGGTCTAAAATCGTTGGACAATCCGGCGATATCACAGCGATAGAGATGGAACTCAACCTAGAGGGCGACTTCCGTAAAACCAAAAAGAAGATCACTTGGCTTGCTCAGTCCACGCCGACCCATCCCCTTATAGAAGTCACGCTGCTAGACTACGACTACCTCGTCACAAAGAAAAAACTAGAAGAAACCGACAACGTTGAAGATTTCGTCACGCCCGTCACCGAATTCAGGGAGGAGGCCGTGGCCGACGCGAATGTGAAG
This sequence comes from Hygrophorus russula, assembly GCA_003314125.1. Lineage (NCBI taxonomy): Eukaryota > Fungi > Basidiomycota > Agaricomycetes > Agaricales > Hygrophoraceae > Hygrophorus > Hygrophorus russula. The sequence goes on along the minus strand of QLPE01000172.1, from coordinate 17,930 downwards.
GATTTGAGAAAAGGAGACATCATACAGTTTGAGAGGAAGGCATTCTTCGTTTTCGACGGGGAGGTCGATGGAAAATTGGAGTTTATCAAGATTCCAGATGGAAGGGCTGCCAGTTTGGCAAGCAAGGCTGGGATGGCTCCTTCGACTACTGCTGATCCTAGGGAGACTGGGAAGAATGTCAATGCCGTCGCGAAGCCTGAAGCGGTATCTGGGTTCGATGTACCTGTGTCAACCAAGATGTACGAGGCCGCAAAGGTGTACGAGAGTGATCTGAAGCCGCCGGGTGATACGAAGATGTATGTTGTAGGGAGCATTTATGATTCATGATTGTTTAAAAGTTTACAAATCGAAACGGCCATCGATTGTCAGATAAGAGGCGCCTGGTTAATCAAATATTTTCCCGCTAGAAATCTGTGTTTTAAACCTGAGTTTCAATGTTTATTGTCTTTCGGACCATGTTGTTTTTTTAAAAGCAAACGACTCTTGGTAACTCCAACGAGTGTTTGGGCTTCCAGATAATTTTTCATTGTCTTCAACAGGTAAGTTCAGGCTATTCTATGTTTTTTTTTGAGTTCATCACACACTCCTTGGTGGGTGAGTCAATTGGGGAGTCACTCCCTTGTCTTTGGAAATAGCAGAAGTGAATATGCTCTTAGTGATGTTGGTGATTGGTAGGACCTGCATCTTCTTGACTGTAAGTTGGTATGTTTGGTTTGGACATACCAACTTATACTCGAGAAAATGCAAATTTGCCAATCACTGAGCATCGCCAATATTATATTCGCACTTCCACTACTTCCACAGGCAGGGGAACGTCTTCCAAAGTTGTCTCACCCACCAATAAGGGATTACAACAATTGTGACGTTCCAATGTAATATTATACGATCACCAATACTATGTGAGTATACTGAAGATTACCTTTGGATGTACCTTCTTCACTCTTAAACTGCACGAAACATGAAATTCCTAGGAAAACAAAAATGCACTGATTGTTTTGACGCTGAGATACAATGATGTGGTATGCAAAGACAGGGAGATAGACACGATAAACAATGGCACAAACCAAGAAACAGGGCGCTGTTGTTGGAGTTCCGCACGTCCTTGCATTCTACAAGAATAAAGTGGTTGAGATGTGATAGAAATCGAATGAATAAGATGCTGATGGTATTATATGTTTTTGTTAGCGATGGACTAGTTGTTCGAGTTGTTCTACAACTTCAGACATTGTTGGTCGATCCTGGTGCTCTTGGGCCCACATGCGTTCTATAAGATCAACAATTTCGGGGCACCAAAGTTTTCGTAAACCAGAGACAGAGGGACTGGCAAACGTCATCTTTGAGCACGGGACGGGAAGTCTGGATGAGAGAATCACCACATACCGTTGCCGTTTTGCTCCAACGATCTCGTAGATTGCGTGTTCGTTCATGCCCTGCAGAACAAACATGAGGCGCAGAAGATCCGACGAGCGCATTAACGGACCTCCCAAGGGTATTTTTTATTAGGAAGATGCCACTGCAGTGTTTCCCAATAAACCATAGCGCAGGAAAAGACGTCCACCTTGTGGTTGTACTTTGGATGTGCATGCCAGAGTTCAGGAGCTTGCCAATTTACAGTCCCCACCAAACTCCGGACCATTGATCGTGTTGACTGCTTCACCTTGGCCAGTCCAAAATCGGCAATTTTGGCTGTTCCCCTAGAAGTGATCAGGATATTCGAGGATTTGCAGTCTCGGTGTATCACAGATGGTTTACGCAAATGAAGGTACTCGAGACCACGAGCGATATCAAGCATCATACCCAGCTATGGTTAGATACCCAGGCATTCAGACTAATCACCAAGCGGGAGAAAATTTTGACACTTACAACTTTTTGTAACGACGGCGGGGGGACATTCCGGACGTAGTCAAAAAGGTCTCCATTGGAACAAAGTTCGCTAACAATCATGACAGGTGTTTCTCGCGTGTTTTCAGGTATACTGACGCCAAGCTGGGAGTGGCATCAATAGAGGAAAGCTGCGTCGTCAATATAAAAAAACGTACGAAACGGACAATATTCGGATGGTCGAAACCGCCGAGTAACTTAAGTTCCTTGATATCCACTATCAATAGATGAGTGAAAGCTCAGCATACCGAACTAGTAGACGATGCTTACTTGTGCTAAGTTGACCCCGGAACTCAGAAATCGCAATCCTCCTTCCTTTGAATTTACCAATGAATACATCCTTAAACCCACCACTCCCAATCTTTTCCAATTTGGTCAATTTGTCTGGTGGTATTTCTCGATCTTCTAAGCCCAAGCTCTCAAGGTCGAGCTCCAGCTCAGCCTCGGCTTCTTTCCGGTTGTCTGATAAGGGTGGGGTGCGAGGCCCGTTAAGATGAGCGCGATCAGAGCGCGTAGGAACCGGTGAAGGGTCGCTTTGTGTCTGGCTTCTCCCGTTACGGCGTTTGACCGTAGAGGGCGGGCGAAGTGTTCCGGCTGACGATGGCGATGAAAAGCCATTGCCTTGACGATCACGCCACTGCAGAAGAGCTTCTGCTAGCTGGGGTTTGGTCCCTGCTACGTCGAGGTCGCGCGTCTCGCATAACCTGACGAGATCATCTCGACGGAGACGTACAAGTGTTTTCGCAGTTGCAATGGTGAGATCAACTAGTCAAGGACCCTCAGCTCGGGAACGTAAAGCCAATACGAAAATGACTGACCGTCTTCCATAGACTCGTCGGTATCTTCGCTCTCCTCAGTCTCACCCTCTGCATCTACATCGATATCCTCAACTTCTGGTTCACATACGTCCTCTTCATTCTCCTCGTCTCCCGCCTCCACTTCCTCTTCATCGCCCGTGTCTTCCTCTCCAACAATCTTCCCGCTCCGCAACTTCCTGGGTTCTACGACAATCGTTTCCGTAAGGTCTTCGTCATCTTCAACTTCCTCTTCGACGCTGACGCTGTCATCCCCCTCATCATCAACTTTTCCGTCTTCCTCTTCTTCCTCTTCCTCCTCTTCTTCCTCTTCTTCCTCATCATCGCCATCACTTGGGGGCGTATAGTTTTGAACCGGGCGTGGTCTCAACCGTCGCTTCACAGGCGTCCGTCGTCCACGTAGTGGCGGAGGTGACGATGCTGATGCCGATGAAATAAGTTGATCGACTTCCTCCTCTTCATCATCCAGCTCGTCTGCTTCATCCTCCTCCTCCTCCTCCTTTAAAGTGCCAGCCTTGCCCCTCTTCCTCAGAGGCATCATCGGCCTCACATCCTCCGCTACGTCATCTGAACTATCAGTTTGACTTTTACCCAACCGACGACCATCTTTCTCCCTAACTCTCTCCGACCCCTTGACACCTTTGCTCCTGAGCCGTCTGGGGCTGACATTGTGATTCGGATCATGTAAAGATTTCTCCAGTTCAGTCAAATCTGTCAGATCACTATCCTCTTGGTGCTCCTGAATAACTTGACGGGACGTCTGGATTTGAACTTGATCACTGAATTCTACCTGCTTTCCCTTTCCCTTCCCCTTGCTAAACGAGGATGACATGGATGAAACTGAAGCGTCTGCAGATACTTTACGCGAGCGCAATCGAGTGACGGGAGGAGAGATACATGGTGCAGTGTGTGATGCCACTGATGTTGTAGGAGAAGACCGGCTGGAACCATGGACCGTTTTCCGCCTACTCAACACATTAAAATACAAAGCGACGATAAAGGATAATAACATACCTTGGAGCTGAACTGCCCCCTACAATATTCATAACCACGATGGGCCTCGTTGTTTTCTTTGACTCGAACGGGTGGACGTTGGAGCTAAGATGACCCACAGATAGACTCCGGCCTTTGTTGGGTCTCCTACTCGTCCGTCCCAAGTCGTTGATAGTTGCACGTCTCCTCAAATTATTAGGTACAGAATACTGTGTGGCGATATCTGTTTCTTCATCCCCTGCGATATTTCCATCATCGGATGAATATTCGCTGGAGTTCCCATCACCTCTGCCCGGGGGAGATGACGGCGGTAATTCCACATCATCATTACGAGCAGCAATGATAGCATCAACGATCTCTGGTTTCGTGAGTGTCTCTGCATCATCTGACAAACCAGTGGCAACGTAGAGTTGAACTAGCTCATCTTTGCGAAGTCGCAAAAGTTGTCGAGGATCTGCTTCATTGATGAGATGTTCGACGGCTACGAAAAAGTTAGAACAGATAATTTGTTTGAATAAATTGTATACTGACATGAGTCGACATCATCTTCGCCCTCGTCAGAGTCGCCAGAAAGGGCCCAAGCCTTGGGAGTGTCAACCTCCATGGAACTAGTCTCCCCTTCGTCACTGGTGTATAACTGACTAGAAGCTGATCGTAACCGCTTTAGTCTCCCGGATCCACGCGTCGGACGGCCGCCGGTGTGCGCGTTCTCGTTACTGGAAACGACGCGTTTTCGCTTAGACCCGACGCGAAGCAGATTCTGACTCGAGTCGCGCATGACGTCCTTTTGGGTGAACAGTAGACGCGAGGGCAGACGTCGTAGATTGGGATGAAGTGCGACCAAGACTGGACGCAAAGTGTCGGCTGAAGACGAAGATGTGGACGCGCCTGAAGCGTGGGAACTTGAAATTGGGTGATGAAATCGGTTTACGAGAGCCAAAGGGCGTCTGCGGGAGACTGAGGGCCGACGGAGCGCGTATTTTCTGCGTGCCAAAGGGGAACTGGCAGGATTTGACGAAACTCTGTTCGGTGAGCGGCGATGGGCCATGCCAGAGCTATGTCGAAGATCAAACCAACTGAATCCGCGTACGTAGTCAGAAGAGGGTAATAAGGCGAAAAACAGAGACAGAGTCTGCCAACAACGATAAAAGCCACTGTCGTCCTCGTTCGTCCTCGTCGTCGTTGTCGTCGTCGGCAGAGTCAGTTGGCCGTCGTTGAGAAAATTGGCTGGTCTTGTTTGGTCGATGTGTACAAATTTGTACAAATAAAAAGTGTGGCACGTTAAAACAAAGTCAATTGAGTGAGACCTGCCAGTGCAAGAAGACCATTAGCCATCCATTGTTCAGCATAATTTGGTCAACAACGGCGTAAAAAATAAAAAAAAGGTCTTTTAAAATTTCTAATATCGGTCAGCCATTACTCACCGGTCCGCTATTTTCAGGGTCTTTTATCCTTCGCTTGCCAAAAATGGTCGATAACTTGTACTACTTTGAATATGTCTGTGGCTTCTGGGAACTTCAAATCGTCTAGCTTTCCGTCGATAGCTTTGTCGTCTCTCCCTGAACCATGCTCCTAAAGTTCACAACAGCCGACATGCTCAATACCGCACTGGCCGATACTACCACGGGGGTCTGCTTCTTCAGTATCACGACTCATCTCCTATCTGTAGTCGACCAGAAACTCGAAACAGAAGTACAGTTTCGACGCACTCTGATACATGATTCGGGCGGGAAACTTGTCGGAGAGATTGGATGGAACGGTCGACGGCCACAAGACTTTGTGATTGCAGGCGAGAAAATCGGCAGCTTGACAGACCTGTTTGGTTCTTCGACTGTGCGATTCATGTGCGTTATTCCTTACGTTTTTATATCGTCTAGACTCATGCATTGCAGGCCCAAGATTCTTTCCATTCCAACACGATTCGATACCGAATATATCTGGACTGCCACTCCAGACTCGTTGACTGTATGTCTTCATTATTTTATTCGCTATGTGCTTTTGTTCACGGGTATTTGGACCATAGCTGGTTGACTACGATTCTGACCAGACCAAAGGCAGTTTCCGCCAAAATTGTATTCGAGTGGGTGGTCATTTCCTGCACACGCATATTCCTGGTCTCGGAAATAATTACCTCGAATTCGAACCACATCCTCTAGCCAAACCAGTCGAAATAATTGGTGTGTCCCGGGTTGCTATTTCATATACTCAATTACCCATATATTACGGTCGCCGCTAGTTTGTTTCTTGATGATGGAAATTGTCCGACGAGGACGTTTCTCCCTCACTCCTTACACCTTCGAACGGCCAAAGATTTGGCAACTCAGCGAGGCGTGTGATTCCTTCTGTCGCCAACTAAGACGGAACACGGTATGAAACAAGATAGCATCATTCGTTTATTACTTATTATAATTGCTTATATTGTTATATATTGAATACATAAATCCTGGAGTTTTCTGTGCTTGTGTGAGATTTCTTGTATCCGTTAGCCGTGGCGCGTGGCACGTTAGCCGAGACGCGTTGACCAAATTCGTCCGACGCGACCACCAGCAAACTTCAAGTACGCGACCGACCTTTGAATTCGCTCGTACCAAGACTGCACAACGTTGCTGTGAACCCACAGTTGTGAAAACGCGTCCAATGTCCTTCACTTCGAATGGTCTACTTGGGGCATTGCCAACCACAGTCGACTTGCCAACTAACACCCTCATTGCAAATGATGACAATGGAATATCTTTCGCTTCAAATGGCTTACTTGGAGCTTTTACAGCGAAAGTCGATTTGTTAAGAGATGTTCCTGTTAATGATCATGGTGGAACGTCCTTCACCTCAAATGGTCTACTCGGGGCTTTGTTACCCACGGTTAACTTGCCAGTAGACATTCCTACTGAAGAAGATAATGGTGGAACGTCTTTTATCTCAAATGGTCTACTCGGAGCTTTGACGCCCATGGGTAACTTGCCAGCAGACATCCTTGCTGAAGATAATGACAGAACGTCTTTCACATCAAACGGTCTACTCGGCGCTTTGCCAGTACCAACAGACATTTCTGGAGCTGATCCTGAAGGGCGGACGCCAGCTCCCACCACTTCATCCCGCGTGATAATTCGTGCGAGAACATTCGATGGGAAATTAGTCCATATCAGGCGGCGGTCAGGATTCGAAAGACTCCGGAACAACGTATGTTATCGGCCAATACCGATGCACCAGAACTCATCGTGTTATAGCATACTAGCCTTGAAGGCCAACGGATAGGGAACCTGCTTGATGTACCGATACATCGGCTCATGGATAATTTATCTGCATCGACAGCCGTGAAACTTAATAGCGCGTACGTCATTGCGATACTATCTTCAAGAAATAGAGTCGTTCACGCTCGTTTCAGTGAATCACACCCCGCGGTCGCAAACCGCTCTAACACACCCGCGTCTTCGCTGGGGGATACTTTATGGGTCGACCGATATCGTCCACATCGTTTCATGGAACTCATGGGGAACGAACGGGTGGCGCGAGAAACCATGGAATGGGTCAAACAGTGGGATTGGTGTGTGTTCGGTAAAAAGAAAAGTCAGAAGAAGCAAACAGAAGGCGAAAGTGAGTTGTATGCGGAAGACGAGTATCACAGACCACGGGAAAGGGTGCGTTACACCTTCACTTCCGTATGTGCATGGCTCATACGCTTTATATTAGCTACTCCTACTTTCAGGACCCCCTGGGCTTGGAAAAACAACCCTAGCCCATGTCGTCGCTCGGCAGGCAGGTTACGAAGTCATGGAGATAAATGCCAGGTTCAATGTTCGCCTTGATCTGTTGAATTATGGACTAATCTGTTAGTTGACCATTCAGTGACGCTCGGTCAGGGCAAGTTGTAGATGACCGAATTCGTCCTGCGTTGGAGTCTGGATCTGCCGTTGGCAGCAGTAAGCCAGTACTACTTGTTATCGATGAGATTGACGGCGCGACTGGAGGTGGAGATAACGTTAGCAAAAACATTCTGCGTTGTCGATATTTATTGATACTTTATGTTATAGTCCAGTGGCTTTGTCCAAAAATTACTCCAGCTCACTCAAGACAAACCCAAGAAAAAATGTAGTGTCATTCTTCAGATTGACGGACCGTATGCTTATGTTCTTTTTCAGCTCGCTCTGGACAGAACCGTGACTCTAAAGACAAACGGCCTATCCTTCGACCCATCATCTGCATATGTAATGACCAGCATGCTGCATCATTGACTAAGCTTCGCCCTCACGCATATCAAATCCGTTTTTCAAGACCGTCCGACGTTCACACCGTTAAACGATTGCGGGAAGTATGTGACATTGAGGGCCTTAGAGCTGACACAAGAGCTCTCACTACTCTCGTTGGTGTAGCCAAGGGAGACCTTAGAGGATGCCTCAACACTCTTCAGGTTGGCCCTCTCAGCTTCAATTTTATTACGCAATAACGGATTTACTAATTCTGACAGTTTATCAAATCAAGAAATGAAGAGGTCAATGAGTCTGTCATTCGGGCTGCTACGGTGGGGATGAAAGAAGCCGATACGTCCATTATCTCTGTGTTAAACAGCCTGTTTGCCCCTATGACACGGAAGCGCGTCAAAGAACTGGGGATGAGTGAAGAACAGGAGTCCAAGTATGTCGGCCGGCTCAGTCGAGAGGTCGAGAGTAGTGACAAGGAAAGCAGTATTGCGATAGGTACCATACAAACCATTCAAAACGGCTAGTTAACTCACCATAAATCTCACCTAGGTTGCTTCGCACACTATGCTCATCTTCGACAGCATGATGCGAACTTTTCCAGATACGAGAAGGCAAATGATTGGCTGGTGACATTTGACGTCTTATCTAGTGCAATGTACTCGGATGGAGACTTTGCTCTCAGCGGATATCTCCCCTACTTGCTCGTCCCTTTCTATCCCCTCTTTCAAGAACGAGGGGGCCAGCGAGTAGAAAGAAGCCAAGATGACTGGGAGGTACGTTTTTCGTTTTTACAACGAACCAGTATGTCAATCCGGTATAGGCAACACAACGGACACGAGGCAATGAAGAGATTTACAAGTCGTTATCGCGTTGTCTTCAAACGGCCAGTGGTCGCCAAGGAGGCGACTACCGACATCTGGTCCGGAGTCCCATCCTTCAACTCGATTTTGCCCCGTACATCAACCGAATAATTTCCCCACCCTTGCGACCGGTTAGCAGGGAATATTTTCGTTTATTGTATTCAAAACTGACCATTGTGATTGTAACAAAGGTCAACAGCCAAGTGATCAAACCGGAAGAACGGGCTCTGCTGTCACGGCTCGTGGATATCATGGCGTCCTTGGACCTGCGATTTGTTCAAGAGAGGGGGGAAGACGGTCAATTGACATACAGACTTGACCCGTATGTACCGTCTTGCTGCCAATATCACGACACTGATGTGGTTATGTTACAGTGCAATTGATGTATTTGTCACGTATGACAGCAAACGAGCCGCCGACATCGCTGTGTCAAGATATGCTGTGAGGCACCTTGTAGCGGCAGAAGTCGGTGTTGATCCCTGTCTTTATCCTGACCGCCATTGATCTACATCAACGCAGATTGAAGCCCTATTGATCACCAGACAAGCTGATACCGTAGAGAAAGGCAAGGGTAGCAAACGTAACTATCTCGCCAAAAGGTATGTCTCTTGTACTCGATCAAAGATTCAAAATATTAACATCCAAGGCATAGACCCGTGAACGCGGAAGAAGATGAGGCTCCCCTGAGCAAACGAGTCTGTCAAGACAAAACAGATATTGCAGACAAAGCACGTTCCTTTCTTATTAGTCTGAGCCTTCCAGTTGACCCGAGCCATATACAGCCTCCGACTGATTTCTTTGGACGGCTCATAACCATTCCGTCGGCCAGTAGTACGAAAGCTGCTGCCCGGAAAAACGTTGAAAAGAAATACCGGGTTACTTACCGCTTTGCTGAAGGAAATTCGGCTGCCGTGCGGAAACCTGTGAAAGTGGGTACGTTCCTGTGATAGGTCTTGCGGATGGTACAATTTTTGCTACTACATAATCTGAGGTGTGTAATAACTCTCAGTGGAGCCGTGTCTCCAAATTTAGTAACTCTAAAGTGAGCCAGTCGTGTGAGTCGTCGTCGTCGTCGTCGCTGTCAAGCCCGTTCTGTACGTCAAGTACTGGCAATGCTCAGGCCGTTACTAGTACGACCGTGTCGTCCATGGCCGCATGTATTAAGTTATCGCTGTCCCATAAGTAACTTACCCGTATTCCGTCCAATCCGTTCATTTACGTCAGGTCCCGTCCCAACTCACCCTCGTCCTCGCATTATTACTCGCACCATCCAACTCGCTCGTTTCTCCGGTTACTTTGCTCTCTCATCTGCATTTGGCGTCCTTGCTATCGGTGCTGGCATATTCATACACGATGCATTCACTTATACAGAAAAACACATGGACAGGGTGCCAGTCTCGCCACTCGCGCTTCATCCTGAGAGGGGTGGTCCGAAAAACTTGCCTGTTGTGCGCGTCCAGGTCGACGACGAGCAGGATGAGGAAAACAAGAAGTTGGCGGAGAAGCCTAGAATAGTCATTGTGGGTGGGGGTTGGGGGGTCCGTGTTGTCTTTCTTTCCCTTCGGACACGCATCTCTAAAGAACCTGACCTCCATAGGCACTCGGAGTCATATCTACTCTACATCCCGGAGATTTTCACGTGACTGTAGTAGCTGCCGAAACGTTTACGACGTTTACGCCCCTCCTCCCTTGTATGTTTGTCCTTGGTAATCAAGTTCCTGCTTTCTAATATTGAATTTACAGCCGCTGCAGTAGGCACCGTCCAGGTTCGCTCACTCATTGAGCCAATCCGGAAGATTATAGCACGACTTCGAGGACACTTTGTCCAAGGTAAAGCCGTTGACCTGTGTATGTCCGAACGTCTCCTGGAAGTGGAGACAATTACTTCCTCTGGAAAATCAGAATGTATTTATATCCCGTGAGCCTCTTCCTCTTCGTCTCCCGTCAAGGCTGACCTTCCCCGGGCTTTAGCTATGACAAACTGGTCATCGCGTGCGGCTCGGTTTCCAGCACACATGGCGTCCCAGGTCTTAAAAACTGCTTTCAACTGAAGACGATATCTGACGCACAAGCCATCCGCCGGAGAATCATGGGTAAGTCAATATTCAACAAAGTCACACTCGCATTACATTTGACCACACTACACCAACAGACAACTTTGAGACTGCCAGTCTCCCAACTACGACCCCGGAGGAACGAAAACGTTTGCTAAGCTTTGTCGTCTGCGGTGGCGGACCGACTGGTGTCGAAACTGCCGCAGTGCGTTCCTTTCTTTAACATATTATTACAGGCACTAAAGCGTTTTGCTGGATAGGAGATATACGATTTCTGTCAGGAAGATATCATGAATTACGTCCGTGCCTTCAAGTTGACTCAGACCAGCACTCACGATATGTCGTTATTAGTATCCAAAAATATGTAGAGAGGAAGTGTCGATACATGTCATTCAATCTCGGGAACATATTTTGAACACTGTACGTTACCTTACATTTAGACCTTGACCATACTCACGCCTATTGGCTTAGTACTCCGAGGCCATTTCGAAGTATGCGGAGGTACGTTGCTTGCGCCTATTAATGTAACAAGGAGACCATTTCTTTTCGGCCAGGACAAATTCAATAGAGATGGTGTAGACCTTATCACCTCAGCTCGGTACGTCACATCACCCAGCACAGTCCTCTCACCAATTCAGCCACCAGAGTCGAAGCTGTGCATCCAGATAAAGTTGTCTACAGCACCCATGGGGCAGACGGGGCGACCATCAAGCATACAATCCCGAGTAACTTCGTCTTGTGGTCTACGGGTATCGCCATGAACCCGTTTACGGAGCGTGTTTCGAGTCTCTTACCGAATCAGGTGCACCGGAAGGCTATTGAAGTGGATGCACATTTGAGAGTTAAAGGTGCACCATTGGGGGATGTTTATGCTATTGGGGATTGTGCGACTGTAAGTGGCCTCTTGTTGGGCTTGTGAAATGATGGGGTTAATGATACTGGGAATATAGATCGAGACGTCTGTTCTGAGTCACCTATTGGAGTTGGTGGATGACGCAGACAGGAATAAAGACGGAAAGATTGATTTCGATGAATGGGAGATCATGGGTAACTTCTGCCCTGCAAATGTTTATTTCATTGATACTGAGATTGTGACTCAAAAGTTTGCAGGATTAAGCAACGCATACCAATGGCTGAGACCCACCTCTCCCAAGTATGTAATCTTTCACCCTCTTTTAATACTGTCGCTTATTATGTTTGTGCATGAAGGTAAGAGAGCTATTCGACCTATACGATTCAGATAGCGACAATAGTCTTTCGTTGAACGAGCTTGCACTTTTGTTGCAAGAGATCGGCAACAAAATCACTGCATTGCCGGCCGTATGTCCGTTCTCTATTCCCCAAAATTTGAATTCTAAAACTTCACCAAGACTGCCCAAGTGGCATCTCAGCAAGGAAAATATCTAGGCACAAAACTTCACAAGCTTGCCGGACAACGTGCCGTCCTCGCTGCTAACGACCTCCCAGAAGCCACAGATGAAGCCGTGGCGGGGCCGTTCAAATACTTTCATCTAGGAAGTTTGGCCTACATTGGGAATGCGGCAGTGTTTGACCTAGGGAAGATGTCATTTATGGGTGGGCTGATGGCAATGTATGCATGGAGGAGCGTGTATTGGAGTGAGCAAGTTTCGGCGAGGACTAGGGCGCTTTTGATGATTGACTGGATCATACGGTGCGTTTTTTTTTTTCCTTTTGCGCCACATGTTTGCATTGATGACATATGCATACAGTGGTGTTTGGGGCCGTGATCTGTCGAGGCTTTGATTGACTTTAATTCAACTCGTCGCTATATACGTTATCGCATTTGTTTTGTTCCTAGAGACTTGTATTATAGAGTGAACCATAATGTGTACGGCACACAGCGACGTATGGTAAACAAGGTCTTATTGATCCTGCCACTCGAATGAGCCAATGATTGCGGTGCGACCAATGAAGGATCCTTGATTCGGAGCCAGAATGGTCATTTTGCGATTTGGAATATCGATGCTTGTTCTATCAGAAATAAACCGATTCAGAAGAGTATGAACGGACAGATTTAAAAAATAAAACCCACACTACGAGGAATCCAATGACGTTCAAATCGAGTATCTCTTCGTCGTAGCGCTCGTTTTCATCAGGGTTAGGCGGGGCTAGCAGGGCAAGGATTGCGTTAAGGAGGCCAGAGCCAGACTGAGTGGGATCGATCTGGGCTGGCTGCATCTCTGATACGACACGTGTTGCGCCGATCGGGAGCGCGGAGGAGGGGGCCAACGTCTCTGTCGTTACCATTAACAAGTTGTATGGACAGATCGAAGGAAGCTGTACCTTCGCCAATGCGATAGATCGAGAGGTCGTCGAAGTTGATAACAGTTGAGGAGGGAGATAGAACGAGATCCGTCAACGCCTCGCCGCCTAAAGTAGCCGTAGAGATTCCTGGAGGGGGTTCAATAATTTGGCCGTACATGTAAGTATGCAATTGGTAATTATGGACACGATCGCGGTAGCCAAAATCTAATTCGACGACCTGTGAGAGTTAAGATCATAGCAAGATTAGTTGGGCATGTGAGAATAAGATGGCTAAGGGCAGTACAACGCGTCTTCCCATTCACTGCGCAAAAACGAGAATGACTTACACCGCCCGATTTGGGGATTTTGACAACGGTCATGTGAGGCCCGTATAGACGCTGCATCTCGACATTGAGTTTCTCGTGGCCCACCACGAGAATTACGTTGACTGGGACGGAAGCGTGATAAGGTAATATGTCGGACGGCGAGATGCAATAACGAACTCTTGAAGGCGTCAATACACGCTTTTATCAGCGTCTGCCTATGATCTTGAGACCCTGTGCCAGATGCAAAAGAGGACGGTGTGTCTACGATTAACCCAGAAGCACGACCTACGCAAAAAGCGTGGCTCAGTAACACAGCTTCTAATACAGATAGGGCCACACCTTCAACGTCGACCTCATACTTTTCGTTGATGTTTTCGCCCAAGTTACGGATGAGTCTGTCCATTAACAGAGGATTTCTTTTTGTTTCGGAGTGGCCGTACCAATATACTATGGGAAGGAGAGCATTCGACGACAAGGCGGTAGGCGCAGATGTTGCAGCTGAGCCAAGGGGGTTGGCTGGAGAACAAGTTGGGAGAGGTGTATGTACAAGAGACGCAGATATTGCCCCTGGCACAGCCCACCCACCCTATAAAAAAGGGACGTACCATCGATTCAGGCAGTTATCAGCAATGTTTTAACAATACCCCCACCTCACTTGGATCCACATTTACATAAAGAGGAGACCACTCCTGTCCTGCCCGCACCGCGTAGTTAGTGAGGATCTTGCATACAGTAGTCTTTCCAGAGTTTTCAGGTCCAAGAACGAGCATCCTTGGGGGGTTTATGTTTGCTTCAGAGTCGTCGTCGGAAGGAGATCCATGGAGAGACCGCAAAGCACGAACGCGCATTTGCTCGAAAGCGATATGTAGGTTGGCGTATACAGCCATAGGAGTCTCCTCGGAAACGTATTCAGTAGATGGTCGACCGGTAACGTGTATGTCGGGGAATGGCGATAAACAAAAATTGCGAAGACAAGGAGATGCAGACTTATCTCAATAGTACATCCTTGCCAAGTAAACACAGCGGCTTTGCATTCTGAACCAAAGAGATACTGCTTTCCCTCTGCTAGCTCCGCGCCGAATACTTCTGCATGACCGCTGACGAGCTGTGCTTGCCGTGAATGCGAACTTACAAAAATGTCATGTCTAACACACCTTGATCGCTAGAGAAGTGCCGGGATCGAGCTCAAATCTGTACTCTGTCTCTGGTTCAAGTGTCCATTCTTTTGGCTCAGCGTGATTCTGCTCAGACGCCATCTGACCAGAAACTTTATTGAAAGTGGTTGAGAACTTGATAGGGTCCGAAAGCTAATCACGGTTGTGTGAGAAACCAACTTGGACTTCACAGTATATATGGAGAAGCAACTTGACGCTTAATGTCACCTGTTGCCCAGCGACCACGGACCGTGGTAGTGATCGATTGCTAATCGTAAGGTCGTTGGCGCCGATGACTTCAGCGGTGCACGTTTGAATTTACGCCTTATGGGCCGTCAGAAACGGGCTCGGACCTGGGGGCATCAGCATCATTTTCCACGGAAGAATCAAAAGGCGGGTATATAAGGCGATGGCTTGTAAGTGAATCAGTAATTATGTCCCGGGGATCCAACGATAACATCTCAGAGAAACGCCCTTCCGTGGGCTTTACCCTCGACGAAACTCAGGTGGACGTTGCCGCTCACCTCAACAAGTCAATTGTCGTTCCGCCAGAAGAGTCTTCACGCATCAGGTTGGAACTATTCTCGATGTTGACTCTTCCAAGGCTAACGCGCATCTCAGATGGAAGGTTGACCTGCATCTTATGCCGTTCATGTGCAGTATGTCTATGTCTTGTGAGGAATGTACATTATTGCTGAACAACACGCTCTAGTTCTGTATCTGTAGGAGCCGTATTAGACCATGTGTATTGATTTTCACAAGATTTCAGAATGACCTTTGCAGACAAAACAACACTAGGGCAATCAGCTGTTCTTGGTCTTCAGTACGCGTATCCTTTCTGACCATTTGTTTGTGCTCATAAAACAACACAGGAAGGGTGCACACCTGACTCAAAACCAGTTTAACTGGCTCGGCACCATTTTCTATCTTAGCTATCTCGTGTTCATTTATCCTCAGAGCTTGGCTCTCCAGCGTTTCCCAGTCGCCAAGTGGATGAGGTGAAATGATTCTAATGCCTCATCGCATTACATAACTAACGCATTGCTTTAAAGTGTTAATATTTTCATTTGGTCCATCGCGCTATGTGCCCATGCAGCTTGCCATTCGTTTGGTGCCCTCTTCGCGTGTCGGTTCATCCTTGGAATGTGTGAAGGAGCCATCACCCCTGGATTTTTAATCGTCACATCCATGTTCTACACGTCAGTTACGGGTTTCCTTCAGTAGTCGCAAATACCGAACTCATGAATAAAATGACAGACGCAGCGAGCAGACAAAACGCGTTGGTTATTGGTGTAATTTGTGCTTGTTCCCTGCTGTTCCAATACTTATTTTTTGTTCTTCAAGTTTTGATGAATGGCTTTGCTGTCATTTTTTTGGGTTTCGTTAGTTTCGGTGTTTTGCATACCAAAACGAGACTTATGCCCTGGCAATGGTCAGTCTATTGCTAAGTCTGTTTCCCCAAACTCAACTCTATACCTCAGGTTGATGCTTATCACCGGACTGATGACATTTGTTGTGTCTATTATGTTCTGGTTTGTAGTTCTTTCACGCCATTTGACCCAAACAACGATTTAACTGGATGAATCATACTTAGGCTCTTCTTCCCTGACTCGCCGACGACCGCACGGTTCCTTACTCCCGAAGAACGCGTGTTGGCAGTGGAGCGAATAAAAGTTAATCAGACAGGGGTCGAAAACAAACATTTCAAGCAGGACCAGTTAGAGTTTTCCCTAGTATTTTTTTTGCATTTGTCTCTGACTTTCCAACAGATTTATCGAAACTCTGAAAGATCCCAAAATATGGACAATGGCCATGTTCGCTGCTTTATCGTTCGTGAATGTTTGCCGCAAGCGTGAACTGAAACGCTAACATGTCCGTTTAGGAACATCTATAATTCCGTACGTCCCCAGTGGGTGACGCATCATTGTTGTTTACGGACTGAAGTACTCTGGGACGTAGCTCACCAACCAACGACAACTCATCGTCAATCAATTCGGATTCTCACCGATCAAGACAACTTTGCTGGGTTGTGTCGATGGTGTTGTAGAAAGTGCGTCTAACTCAACGACCACCCATGTCGCCAACTAACGTTTACTACAGTCTTCACCATTTGGCTCGGAGTAACGTTGGCGTCACAGCGAATAATCGGCAGAGCATATGCAGGGGTGTTAATGTACATCCCCACTATCCTCGGCTCTATCCTCGTCAGCACTTTGCCATTCCATAATAAGATAGGTCTTTTGTTCAGCTACTGGATATCGAGTGAGTACAGTCTGAACCCTCAGCTTGTACATAGATCTAATATCTATATCCAGTTTCTGGTATCACCCCGTTTGTTATATCCTTAGCTTGGATCGGATCTCTGACTTCTGGGCATACTAAACGTATGCACAGTTCACATGTATTCTGCTGGACGTCTCTTTCATTGTCGCTTTCTCGCAGGTGTAACAACTAATGCCATCATACTGGGGGCTTACGCCATTGGCAATGCTGCAGGACCTTTCATGTGGAAGAAGCAATACCAGCCTCGGTGTGTTGTCATGTCTGTTGGCGCCTTCGTGATTTTGATTCACCCACAGTAACCACGTTCCTTGGGCCATCCTCACAGCCTGTAGTTTCATTTCTGCCCTCCTACTCATCGCCCTCCGCTTCATGTATTTAGCAGAGAACGAACACCGCTACAAGGAGGAGCACGACATTATGTATGATAATGTGCTTGTTGCGATTATCGATGTGAATGGAGGAAAGACGGATAAAAAGGTTGACAAAGTGTGTGCTCTGTCGATATCGCTTAGATTCGTATATTGATAAGTGTCTTGCAGGAATTCCTTGATCTCACCGACGTCCAAAATCGAGATTTTCGATATGTACTGTAGTTAATTGTTCCGTTGGCCTGTGGGTATAATGGAATGCAAAAAAGGTTACAAAAAGGATTGTTTGCAAATGGCAACCAGGAGCGCTAAGTCGTTATACATTCGAAATCGTATCGAAATGGAGAACTTTTTTTTTTTTTTTGCAGAGCCACAAACAATATTACCTTAATCCGAGTAATTAATGAGACGTCTGCGGCCCTACCCCCCTTTGGTGTGGAATCAAGTCATCGATAAGCAAAGTTATCAATATCCGGCCCTCGGGTCATTGAGCGATACTCTCCTGCGTATCTTTGACAAAGGCGCTGGCTCCATGGTAATCGGCACCCATAGATGGTGTGCACGGTCCGTACTATAATTGTAATTGGCCTTCGCCAGGTGAACAAGGTTTGGATGTCAGAAGGGAAGTCATTCCTAGGGCCGGTCGAGACCCACTCGAACGATTATCCCATTGTACGCCGCGATCTTTTCCCGCGCGACACGGCCACGAAGGTGGCGTCCCGATGGACATCGTTG
>QLPE01001477.1:0-48611 GCA_003314125.1 Hygrophorus russula | reverse complement strand
GTGAGCTAATGTACTATGGACAATGGGAGGTGTCGTAAAGGGACGTAAACGTATGCGAAAGTGCTGCGAAGTGTCCTGAGGCAGTGCGAAGGACTTCGTGGTGCTTTAAAGGGGTTCGCAATGGGTTTCCCTGACAGCAACACTGTAAGTTGAAGCCTAGTTCCTCCCTTCGCAAGACTACGTCCAATCTGTATCTCCAACCTCTGGTTCCCTCTGCCAACCTCGCGCTAATCCCGGACCCTCTTGCAATAGCCTCCGATAAGCTCCGGGTTTCCGGTTCTTAACAGTATATTCGAACTCGTACGCTCACTCAGTTCTCCTTACTCCTCATTATGTCTCGCTCTCACACTCTAAAAAATATTACAACCCTCAGATCTGTGCCTGCTAGCCAAGCAGCCCCTGGACCATCCAATCAGGCACCCGACTCGCCACTCTCGTCACCTCCTGGTACTCCGCGCCAAGGATCAATACCACCTCCTACACCATCAGCTGCAGGTGGCAATCACGGCGGAGACGGTGGTGATGATGACGGTGATCAACCAGACGGACCCCCTGACCACAGCAACCCTTCCCCTGTACCCGACCCCGCACCTATCCAATCCAATCTGCAACAGCTCTTGCAAGCCCTAGTCAGGGCTGCACAACCCCCAACTCCGAAGCAAAAAGCCAAGCTCCGAGAACCTGATCCATTCGACGGAACTGATTCATGCAAGTTGCGCACATTCCTCGCTCTCTGTCAACTCAACTTCCACAGTCTTTCAGCCGCATTCCCTAATGACTCCGCCAAAGTTAACTATGCTCTCTCGTACCTCAAAGGCACGGCATTGGAATGGTTTGAACCGTCCATTACTGACTCCGATGAGGAAGAGTACTGGATGAATGATTGGAACAAGTTGTCCGGCAACTCAAAGTCAACTTCGGACCGGCGGACCCCATCAGAGATGCTGAAGAAGGACTTGACACACTGCGCATGCATGATGGACAAAAAATTGCGAAGTATAATGTCGAATTCAATCGTCTCACAGCCATTGCGAATTGGGGTGATGCCCCACTCCGACACGCCTATTATAAAGGACTTCCGGACCGAATCAAGGATTCCTTGGTTCACGTTGAGAAGCCCGATTCCTTGGAAGCACTCCGGGTAGCAGCTCAACACATTGACATCTGCTACTGGGAACGTCGCTCTGAGAAATCTCAGGAACAGCCTACCCAAACGGACCGGACCAGCAATCAGGACAAGGTTCCGGACGGACGGCACAGCTCGACTAAGAAACCCTCCAGCTCTGGCAGCCACTCCAGCAACAAGCCTCAACATTCGGGCCCCAGTAGTTACAACAACACTATGAAGAAAGGCCTGGACCTCTCTGACAAGCTCAGAAAAGATGGCAAGTTGACTCCGGAGGAACACCAATGATGATTCAACAACAACCTCTGCATGTTTTGTGGTCGATCCAGACACATGGCGAAAGAATGCCCGAAGTCCACGTCGAGTTCGTCCAAAGCCAAGGCACGCACTGCGAAAGCTGATGCACCCAAGGTTGACGAGCCAAAAAAATAGTTAGCAGCCCTCTGGACTCCGCACTATCACAGGGCTGCGCTGACCCCGACTGTGTGACATGAGTATGCCTCAACGTGTCCGCTCTTTCCAACCCCAATACCCTAGTACTCCGATTAACCTCACCATTAGTCAAATCCTCCTCTGAACCTTTCAAAGCTCTGTTAGATTCTGGATCCACGCATTGCTTCGCAGACAGCAGCTTTGTCAAAACCCACGACCTCCCCGCAGCTCCAATACCTCCAATATCACTCCGACTCTTTGATGGATCCTCTGCTTCGCAAATTACCGCAACAGTGGATTTACCATTACACTTTCCCTCCGGCAAAACTATGAATGTCACATTCTACGTAACGACTCTAGACTCCTCCTGTTCTGTGGTACTTGGATATAACTGGCTCGCCCGCTACAATCCGTCGATTGACTGGGCTACGAGCAGTGTCGCATTCCGAGCCACAAGAATAACTCCGATTTCGACGTCTCCTGCGCCCAAGATACCTCCACTGCAGCTTAATCCCTCTGACCCACCGGAAAGCAATATGACCCCTCTGAACATTTCCTTCATCAATGCCGCTACTTACCTCTGTGCCTGCAAGCTCCCTGGCTCTGTATCTTTCAAACTCTACGCTTCCTCCATCATTGAACCATGTTACGACCCTGACTCTCAGCCACTCGTCTCCGGACATCATCGGACATCCGGACTTACAGCACGTGCCCTTTCCCTTTCATATTCCCTTTATCATCTTATTCCCTTTCACCTTTCCTTATATCGTATCTCCAAGTACTCCGCACCCGTTCCTCTGTTATTGTCTCTTCTTAACAATAGCTTATTGTTATTTGTTACCATAGCTCCACATCTCCGGATATCGATAACAATAAAGCTTCTTAGTATAAAAGCTGTACTATTCACTGTATGTACTTCAGTTCGAATATCGATTATAGTTCCGAAACCCTCCGTACTCTTAAGACTATAACCTTCCTTATAGTATATCTAGAATCTCTTCCTTAGCACTAATCCTTTCACTCTGAAATAGGAACAACTCCGAGTTAGGGCATGGCACAACACTGTAAGTTGAAGCCAAGTTCCTCCCTTCGCAAGACTACGTCCGATCCGTATCTCCGACCTCTGGTATCCTCTGTCAGCCTCGCGCTATTTCTGGACCCTCTTGCGATAGTCTCCAATAAGCTCTGGGTTTCCGGTTCTTAACAAACCACCTCCATCCGACCTCACCAATGTCCCGGAAGAGTATCACAACTTTGCGGATGTATTTAGCAAAGCAAAGTCCGATGTGCTTCCGCAACATCGTCCTTACGATTTGAAGATAAATCTTCTCGAAGGGACTGAACCTCCGCTAGGAACTATGTACTCAATCTCGCAAGTTGAGTTACAAGCACTCCAAACATTCCTGGACGAAAATCTCGCCTCTGGAATGATATGTCCGACTAGGTCACCTCATGGAGCTCTGATCCTTTTCATCAAAAAGAAAGATGGCAGCCTTTGACTCTGTGTCAACTTTCGCGGACTCAACAGGATCACCATCAAAGACCGATACCCACTTCCCTTAATCTCCGACCTCCTTGACACCCCCCAGAAAGCACAGATCTACACCAAAATCGACCTCCGGCATGCATACCATCTGGTCCACGTTGCAGAAGGCGACGAATGGAAGACCGCTTTTCGCACTCACTATGGATCGTATGAATGGTTAGTTGTCTCTGAAGGACTCACTAATGCTCCAGCAGCCTTTCAACATTTTATGAATGACATCTTCGCCGACCTCCTGGATGTCTCAGTTACAGTTTACCTGGACGACATTCTCATCTACTCTGACAACCTCACGGAACACAAGAAAATAGTCCGTGAAGTACTCCAATGGCTCCGAGTTAATAAGCTGTACGCCTCTGCTAAGAAATGCTTTTTCCACACAGACATGGTTGAATATCTCAGCTACATCCTCACTCCGACCGGACTCTCCATGGATGTGGCAAATGTCATAGCGGAGGGGGCATTCTTTTGCAATGTGTCCTGGTTTCCCACAGCGGTAGCAGTTTTGTGGGGTTGGTTTCGCGCGGGAGGAGTCGATGTCCATCAGTATTCCTTGTGCCAGTGGTTGCAAGGGCTTCGGTGGGGCAGGGTTGGTTGCAAAAGCTCGCGAAAGGAAGTTTCGTGGAGGGGGTGCTGCAGGGTGGTTTGTTGTTCAATGAGATGAGGCAGAGTGGAAAGCCTCGTTGGCAAGGCAATTGCGATCCAATCGTCTTGCTGCCTCATACCAGTCATCTGGTTTATTGTCTGCGGGTCTGTCTCTCCCTGCTTCTGCAACCTTGTCTTGGATGGATGTATTTAGTCCTCGATGGAATTTTATGACTATGGCTAGTTCGTCTGTGTAGCCAGCAATGTTGATGAGTGTTTCGAACTCATCTATGTACTCCTCGATGCTCCTTCGCCCTTGGAAGTACTTGTCTGATTCGAGCTGCATCAGGGCGTTTGTGGACTCGTTTTCGGGGCAGAAGTTGTTGATGAATATGTCACAAAACGTCGTGAATGTGGCGAAACAGTCGTTCCCTGTTTTTATCTTGTGTCACAAGGTGCGATCTGTGAAATGGCTGCTCGTCCTGTTTTCATGTAAGAAAGCATCCAGTGGATCTTGGTTTGATCATCTGGGAAGTCCAAGTCGCAGATGGCCATGTACAGGTTGCACGAGTTCAGGAAGGCCCTTCCTTTCGCACGATCCCCATCGAAGTTGTCTGGGGTACTTGGCTTCAAACGCGAATGTGTTTGTTCATGTTTCACTGGTGTGGGGGTGCGAGAGGCTTCTTGGGAAGGTGCTGGGGCTGGGAATTCGAGGTTGTTTGATTTCGCCAAAATTTGTTAGAGAGCTGTGTTGGTTGCTTGGATCTGTTCGCTCTGCTTTGTCACCACGGACTCTAGTGTGGCGATCCTCTCCTGATCCATTGCTGATAGAGTCTGGGGTGATGAGGGAGTGTCTGCAAAGCTGTTTTCAGAGGAGGAGGTGGGCAAGGCGGTGTTCAAACCGCTATGATATGCTATGAAGCGTGGAATTGCGCCTTGTCTACACCTGGTACTCAAAAGGAGGTTTTTCTGCTGTAAGAGCGACCTTTAACAGCGCTGCGGCCCCGCAAAGTGCTTTAGCTAAAATGCGAAACTGATTTGCAGGGCTGGTGAGGGAGATCCAAAGTAAGTATATATAAGAAGAGTGCTAGTACAAGAGGGTCTTACCTGGTGAGGGAGATCCAAAGAGAAAAACCTAAGGGATCTCCTCACCAGGTTAGAGTATATATACTAATCTATCACAATGCGCTAAGTGGACAATGGGGATGAGCTAATGTACTATGGACAATAAAGAAGTGTCGTAAAAGGGGCGTAAGCGGGTGCAAAAGTACTGCAAAGTACCCTGAGGCACTGCAAAGGGTTTCGCGGTGCTTGAAAAGGCTTTGCAACGGGGTTTCCCTGACAGCACCGCTGGTCCAAGGCCTTATGCCACTCGCCACATGGGCGATTTCTTAATATAGTAGTATATAGCATAAATACTTGTAAATAGGAAGCCACGCGTGTAGCCGTGTTGATATGCATCATACCAGTTCAGGCTCCGAATCACTCACTCTACCACTTTCAGACGGCACAGGTCCCTTGCGAAGGAGTCAAGTACTATGAAATCAAACTCTTCACAATATTCGCACTTCGCATGCCACTTTGCAGCTTCGCACAGTTCTGTCTAGCCACACTTCTCTCCCATTGTTGCGTACAAGTCCATTCTCTTTCTTTGTGTCTCCACCTTTCATTATTACTAGAACGATGTCCATTCACACACCTTCCACATGCCACTTCTTTTATACTACCACATTGCCCTCTTTTGTTCTCATTTATATAAATAGGCTGTACTTTCTAGACGAATACAAGCTACTTTCCCCCCTCCAGTTTAGATCTAAGTCACCTCTAAGTCCTCGCTTGTGCTAGCTGCGTCAAGCCCGAAGACTTTATCATTGGTCTTGCCTTAGTTCTGATTGCGAAGTTTCTTCACACTCATCTTCACACTCGTTCTCTCATATTCGCACTCGTCCTCTTGTCTTCATCCTCATCCTCTCGTATTCGCACTCGTACTCTCATCTTCGCACTCGTACTCTCGTATTCGCACTCATACTCTCGCCTTCGCCCTTGTACTCTCGTCTTCGTCCTCGTCCTCTTGTATTCGCACTCATACTCTCGCCTTTGCCCTCGTCCTCTCGTATTCGCACTTGTACTCCCATTCTCCCTCTAGTTCCCCTCTCATTCCATGCTCATTTTAGCTAACATTCCTCACCTCTCTTAGTGCTCGTTGGGCAGACCTTTGCATCACTCGCACCCAGTCTTTGGTTGTTTAGTGTTGGAGTTTTTCCAGCACTCAGAGCACCCTTAGATCATCAGCATGGCTGCAGGCGTGGGAAAGATATATATCATCCCACTGCCAACTGCTCACACAGTCTGTGTCAAATATACCTATTTGAATACTCAGATTGTGAGCAAGGCATAAGGGACTGGTATTAACCATACAAATACCACCCTCCTTACAGATACCTAATGTTGTTGTAGATCATTATTTAACTGTTTACATCACAATCAACAAAATACCAAAATGATCCAAAACCTGTTGTTCAGCCTTAATGAGATTCCTGGGGTCCTAGTTGGAGTGCCAGGTGGAGCAGAGTCAAGAAGTCCTCCAGTAGAGACTTGATGCAATGCCCTAACAATGTTGATTCATATAAGGCACACATTATTTGAGGAATATGTCTTGATTTGATATTTCACCACATTTAGTCTTGCACAATACAACAGGATAGGATTGAAGAAATTGTAATAACCAGTGACCAGAATGGGTGAAGTTTTTGTACTGCTATAGCCAGCTTCAGAGAGATGGTTGTTTGGTGTTGTTGTTCAAAGGCCTTGTCGAACCACCACCGAATTGAACCGGAATGGCTCCAGCCGAGCGCAACCCTCCGCCATCCACTGGATTACTCTCCAATGTTTACAGTTTTGTATCCCGCGAAATCGAATCTTTCGTCACAACTGCCTCTGGTGGGCCCGCACCGGCAGTTAGCATTTCCACTGTGTATCATGGGTTCACAATGCTCAACGTCGCGTTTTATGTAGGATCACAGCAACCCTAAACCTACCACGACGCGCGAAAAATTTCCGGCGAAACCCAAGGCTCGTTCCATAAGGCGCACATCCGCAACTATGCCTGGATCTCTCTTTCCTCGTTCTTTATCCATCGAACCGGATACATCACTGCGCTGTTCAGATCAGGAAGATCATCAATCGGTTGAGCATCTGGCACCTACTTCTTTCGTGGCAAAGGGCAAAAAACGAGCATATGAATTTGCTTCAGAATTTACACGCCAAGACGCCTCCGGCAATAGTCGCGTTCAAGGTAAAGAGCGGGAACTAGTTACTGCGAGGGAAGAGCATGTTCAGAATGAAAAGCGCTGGGAGCGAGACAAAGATACTCACGAAGTTGAGATGGAAAGGAATCGGGATAAAGAACGAATTCGAACGCTTGAACAGGAGATCATGGTGTTGAAGAACGAGGTACGGCTTTCTTTACCCGCTGAAATGAATGGTCTCGGTTTCATGCGCTACCCTCAGCTTTCAAAACGACCACCGGCAAACGCAACTGGGAACATAACAGTTCATTCATGGCTACCGCCTCCTCCCCCGCCTCCACCACCGCCCCCACCAACCACATCTGCTACTAAAACCGTCCTTGCTTCTGCTCGTGCCTCGCTCAAACACACGGCAGCACCCATCGAGGCACCTATTAACCCGGCTGTTTTCGGGGGGGCCGAATCTCGAACAAGACGGCATGGCCAACCAACCGTTAACGTACCTTCAGACAAAATGGCTGCCTTCTTGAACGAGATGAAGACCGTGCGTTTGAGAAAGGTCAGTTCCGGAGCCCTTGTCGGTCCGTCTAGTAGCAGCAGCTTGGGAAGAAGCGTGAGTGCGGATGGTGATAGTAGACAACAAAATGCGGGGGTCGGTGGAAAGAGAAAAAGAGATCCCCCTGGCGGCATATGCCATGACTCTCTGCGTATGTTTCGATCTTCCGATACCCAAGTCGATTTGTCCCTTAGTAACGTCGGCTTTACAGGTATAGCAATGAAGCGGCGATCGGTTGCGTCTTCTGAATCACATTCTTTCGTGTCTACTTCAACATCAGCGAGCTATTCCAGCGCGCGAATACCAGAGATCCCTCGAGGTTCGTCACAGTCCAATCCTTTAACATCGCATATCCATCCTGCGAATCGGACCTGGCCGTCAATATCTACCACCGAAACTGATCAAACGACACCGTCCCTCTGCTCCGACAACGACCACGAGAGGGAAGACACCAGTTTAGACGATCGTATACCCTCCACACCACCGGATAGTCGGCCCAACTGTAAGACACGTCAGAAGCTTGGAAAAGACTCGACCAGGGAAATAATTGATGTTGATATGGTGGTTGAGAATGAAGAACGACAGTCAAACTTGATTCGGAAATCAGATTCTGTTGCACCTAGGTCCCCGACCTCGTCCCATATGCGTCGATTGCCCGACGTGTTTGCAAAACGCCCGCCTTCGTCACCTATGCCTACTCCTTCTCCACGCAGGCCTCGCCCACCAGCTCGATCTTCCGGAAAAACAGAGCCCCGGCCAGTGCCTCACAACAAGGACCGTTCAGACGACGAAGATCCGCTTTCTATGTCATTTACTTCATCCGAGGTTGAGGTGCCGAACGAACAGGCACATCCGCCTTGCGGGAGAAATTCATCTTCTGTCCCTTCGCGTGATACTTCACACTTCTGTGAGCCAGGTGCTACCAGTTCATCGCACTTGACAAAACCCTCTCAGAATCTGAGACGCCAGACGTTGGACCAGGAATTGCGAGATGCCAAGGAGAGATCTGCTGCCGAGGGTGGCGTAGATTTCGAGGACAGTGTTTTCATTGGTGTTGGGACAAAGAGCAAGCGGCGGGGCTTCCTTGCTCGTGGGGGTGCTGGGGGAGCACCCGTATTTATGGGTGTAGGGTACGTTGAAGGTGCTGAAGAAACAGAGGCTGACGATGACGGCAAGACATCATCGGATGAATACCAACCCCAGAAGAAAAGGGTTAGCAAGCGACGGACTAAGAGATAAGGTATACACTGCATATTTTTTTTTTTTTCACCGAATGTTGTTTGCCTTCGCTGGCTATCCTATATATCTTTATATCATACAGGTGTAGCATTGTATCTTTGGGCCACTTGATCTCGTTCAAACTATATCACATTGCTTGAACTTGAAGCAGCTTCATCATAGGCGCTGACATTAGTGATTTCTGGCGCTCAAGCTTCAGTCTACATTTGTCACGCTGAGTGAGGGCAGCAGCTTCTAGTTTACCATGATTGTTTCGCCAGTCCCGTCGAGCGTGTTACGGGATCTATCCGAAAAGTCAAGAGCCTGCGTCGAACGGCTTGTTTTGCACGAAAGCGAAAGAGCCGCACCTGATCAGTCAGTGATTCCATAGACTTCATATTCTTCAAGTTGAAAAATGATTCTGTACCGTTCATCTAGATACATTCAGCAACAATTTCCACTTGCAGCTGTCCTGGTGCTTTTGTATGAACGAGCCGGAAAACTACGTGTATTATTGACAACAAGGTCGAAACTTCTAAGAAGTCACCCTGGCGAGACAGCACTACCCGGAGGTAAGACGGACAGATGCGATGCTGATCTTATCGCAACCGCAGTGAGCAAGCCTGTTGCAATTGACACGAGCGGTTCTAAATACCTCTAGTACCGAGAAGCGCATGAGGAAATTGCCCTTCAGCCAAATTGCCCACATGTGTCAACTATCTGCCAGCTAGAACCTTTTTTTTCAGTGCATAGAATTTTAGTGACCCCGGTTGTTGCACTCCTGGACGAATTATCCGTCTTAGAACTTTTGAAAGCATCAGATGGGGAAGGTAGGGGGTATTTCTTTGCATTCTGACTAGGTTGAATATAGCCTTCTTCAGTTTCGCAAATTTTTGATCATCCGCTAGAGGCAATTTTAGACCCAACCCTCGCCTGCGGTGAGGCGCTGGTCCCGATAGGGAGTGAACATTGGCCGTACAAAGTTGAATTATATGTAAGTCCTAGTTCGTCATTATGATCGTGATACTTTTGACAACATGGACAGAGCACATCGGATAGCATGGTTGCTTCTATGAATAACATGTTATATCGTATGCATCGTTTCCAAAGTTCAGCCTCCCCAATCAAAGGGCTCACGTCGGATATTCTAGTCGGTGCTTTTCATGTCGATTGAAAGGAAACTATTAACTGTTGTCCTTCAGATCAAGACGGCTGAAATTGCATACGGGAAATCAACTTCATATGATCGCTTTGCTCCTGGTCAGGCTACTGGATATGTTGCAATGTACCATCTCTTTGATGGCGCTGCTACTACATAGAATAAATATACGCTGTTTTTACGTAGAGCCCGGCAAACCTTGTTCGTTCAATCACGCTATTTTGCACTACCTCGCTCTGGTCAGAATGTGTGGCGGTTTCGGCAGCGAGAATACCGTGTCGGTATAGTTTGCGGGTGTTGTGCAAAGGCATCGAACCTCAATGGATATAAACAAACTCAGAAATGACTCGGTTATAGACTATCTCCTGATTCTTACCATTCAAATTTCTCGTACGTGGCTGTCGCCGCACGACTGCATCGTTCGAGATCACCTTCATCGATGTCCACGTCTTTTGGTGATGGATCTCGCAAACGAGCCCGCGAAAGTTCTTCCACTCTTCCCCTTCTCCTCTCCGCTTGGGAAGACGATCCTGACTTTGGTTTAATACACTCTTCTGGATGTGACATCTGCTCTTCATATATGGCCCATCTCGCGGAAGCAAGCTACTCTGACAATCAACCATCATTCCAAATCGCTTTATCAGATCGTAATCACAAACGCGAAGTTTCTTTTTACGAAGGCGTGACTGAAGGTCGCCGCCGACAAAGGTCGGACCATGAGAGTTTAGTCGACGATCTTGAACGCTATCGTGTTGAACGCAACGAAGCACTCGATGCGGTAGGGAGATACAGGCTTGAGCGCAATGACGCTCGTGAAGAAACGGAATACTTCCGAGCCAAATTTGATGCCTCTAAAGTCGAGTGTGAGCGGTTAAAACAGCGAGTGGCAGAATTATCCAAGGAGAAACAAAATGATGTACTTGATATGGAGATTTTGGAGATGGAGCAGATGCCTATGGACCTTGAAAGCTCACCTTTCGCGGCTACTCAGACGAGTTTGACCTCTTTGAACGCCACCTTTCAAGGACCTGGGAGAGTACCCTTTTCCACCTCAGTCTCCACCGCTGCACAACTTAACTCGACGTTCGGGCATTCCCCGGCTTCCACGCAGAATGTTCCTCAGGATTTGCCATCTTTCACCAGTATCTTAAATGGTACTGGAGATGTGACCACTTTTGGAGGCCCTGGTCATTCTTTAATCTCAGCAAGTGGGAGAGGAGGGCCGTCAGTTTTTGTAGCCCAACCGTCCGCAGATCTCTTGGTTGGGTCTCTTCGAGATACTTCTTCGCCGTCTGAAGCCTCTATTATCCTCAAACAGTCTATGTCGGATAGTCGTCCTCTTACCGTTACCACACTGGGGTTTGGATCATTAGGCAATCCTAAGCGAAGCGATGCAGTGCATGGAGCATCTCATGCCTCTGGGCAAGATCCTATAACTACAACTGAGCCTATCGCCAAGTCACCCCATGCGGTGACTTCCCCATCCTTACCGTCTACGTACGCTGCTGCTGCAAGGGATCGATGTGGCCCAACGCCATCTGTTAGTGCCAATTCCCGGTCAGTTTTATCCAACGATAAGCATGTAGCCTCTTCTACTTGGCCTGTTTCCCCGTCTCTGCGCCCTCCTGTGGTTGGTCCCTCGGCCATCTTAAATCAATCGATTGCACCTGTGAGCCGTAGTGGCCTCCCGAAAAACGTCCGACAATTGCAGTCACTAATGAACGCAGCCCATCAGCCTGGTAACTTAGGAGCATTAAAAAAGGTCAAGGGATTGTGTGCGGATGCGCACCAGACTCCCAAAGAGCAGAAAACAGACCTCCAGCGATATCTCCTTGCCAACTGGAGAAATCCCATCTCTGTGGCGGGGGAATCTGCTCTTCCCCCGGCACCAGTGCCCAAGACGAATCCTCGACTTGATGACCCGATCGAACTCTGGGTGGCATACCTGAGTGCCCATCGTGGCTCTTGGCCTCGCGGTGTCCGCCGAGATAGCCATGGGCAACCCCGCCTAACTGATCTCAAAGCGAGCCGTATGGTAGCTCGTCTTCGGCCAGATGTGGACTCCATTACGAGTTCTGTACCGGCTCGTTATGGATTTATGGCTCTTGTTATCCAAATTTTTTCGGAACCTGGGCTCTACGAAGAGCTTATACAGAGGAACGGTTTCCGGATCGCACCTGAGATAACGTTCAGGAGATATTCAGGCCCTCTAGATGAGATATCGTACGATCAAGTTGCTCGCCATTTCGCTGATTGCGGGGTCACCCTACAGATGGCTACTCACGAGCTTGGTCCATGGGCACGGGAATACCATACGGCGGCCCCTCGGGCAGTTAGTGAAGGGGGATAGACAGCTTATGGACCGTTAGGATGACTGTTAGATGTCAGATTTACAATAGCTCCATTTACAAGTTCCCTCACCCATAACGCCGATGTTGTAATATATAAAAGTCATTGTACAATATGTTGCGACAACGTATACCAAGACGCGCGTGACTTGCATATTAATTCCGAGTGAGGCCGCATGTCCCTGCTCTTCAAGCACCTCCGTGTCCACCAGATATTTGGTGCCAACACGGATGTTGGAAAGACAGTTCTGACTACTGCTCTAATTCGTGCTTCAGCCTTAAACAAAAACTCTGTTTTCTACCTGAAACCAGTCAGTACCGGTCCGGTAGATGAAGCTGATGACCGGTTAGATTCGGTCTCACTCCCAAACGCATTAGCTCAATTTATTTGTTCAGATACGTCAAAAAGTATACCAGAGCATGGAAGCACCTCGTTCAGACAGAATGTCTTTACCAGTTCGGGGAACCTATGAGTCCTCACAGAGCCGCTAAGTTAGCCCACGAAAACTCCCCAACTGAGGTTCTACTTTCGTATCGCTGTCATTGTCTTATACTCATCTCGAAGCATGTAGAGTTTGATACCGTCAGACAAAGCCTTGGTCAGTTCTGTTGCTGATTCGATCCGGAGATACGCGTCCTTCTCCACGCGATACACTCATATGTATGTGGAAACAGCTGGAGGTGAGATTCAATCTGAACAATACAAGTCCTTCCTCTCCAATTATCTCGGTTGTATGGAACTAGTTCTGAGTATTTCTTGACCAGGCGTTCACAGTCCTACGCCATCAGGAACAACCCAGCTAGACACTTATCGACCCCTCTTCTTGCCTACACTTCTGATCGGTGATTCAAGACTGGGTGGCATCTCCTCAACCATATCCTCCTATGAATCCCTCGTTCTCCGGGGTTACATTGTCGATTCGATTTTGCTATTCCGAGACCAATACTACCGTAATTGGGAATACCTTGCGTCTTACTTCGCTGAGCGTGGAGTTCACGTCTCGGCAGTTGATTCTCCGCCCCAGCTAATAGCTAATGCCGCAGATAACTTGGCATCAACAGAGAAGTATTACACGGATATAGTGTCCGATAGCAATTCGGGGGGCATAATTAAGCTCCTGCAACATTTGGACATAATCCACGCAAACCGACTGAAAGAACTCGACACACTTGCCCAGCGTAGTATGGATTCTATCTGGTGGCCTTTTGTTCAACATGCACACGTAGGCAAGAACGATGTCACTGTCATCGACAGTGCTTGGTCAGATTTTTTCAGCGTTTACGGTCCGGATCGTGTATCTTCTCCCTCCTCTTCCTTGCCGGATAACAGTGGCTCTGTCTTACGACCACAGTTCGACGGCTCGGCTTCTTGGTGGACGCAGGCATTAGGCCATGCCTCTACGTCACTTACCTTGGCAGCCGCTCGTGCTGCTGGAAGATATGGACATGTGATGTTTCCGCAGGCTGTTCATTTTCCAGCACTCAGGCTCGCAGAGCGCCTTTTACAAAATGGGCCAGGGAAGGGGTGGGCTTCCCGCGTCTTTTTCTCCGATGACGGCTCTACGGGTATGGAAGTAGCATTGAAAATGGCGTTGCGTGCCTTCTCTGTTAGGGAGTGTCTCACAACTAAAAAACCCCTTGATTCTCGAGTGAAGAAAGCTCTGGGAGTCGTTGGGTTAAAAGGAAGCTACCACGGGGACACGATTGGCGCAATGGATGCGTGCGAAGAGGGCGTTTTTACATGTGAGTGGCACAACGCCAAAGGATATTGGTTCGACCCTCCCACAGTTGCAATCAAGCGTGGCCAAATCGTCGTAACACTTCCCTCTGCGTTGTCTTCTAGATTCGGCGCTGATCACATCGACGCAAGTTCGTTGTCGTGGGTGTACAACGTTCCAGATCGATTAAATTCTGAACTCGCCAATGTCTATCGTGTATATATCGCAGACACGCTCCTGGGTATACAAAAAAACGGCGGGCCACGGCTAGCCGCGCTCGTACTGGAGCCTCTTTTGCTTGGCGCGGGCGGCATGATCTTTGTCGATCCACTGTTCCAGCGGATCTTGATTGACGTGGTTCGAGGCGCTGATACAAACTGTTCATCGTCCGCATGGTCTGGCATGCCTGTCATATTTGACGAAGTATTCGTAGGGCTATATCGCATAGGAATGCAGAACACGGCTCCGTTATTAGGAGTGAACCCCGACATTTCTGTAAACGCAAAAATTCTCACCGGCGGTCTTGTACCGTTAGCAGTAACGTTATCCTCCGATTCGATCTTCCAGGCGTTCAATAGCAAAGACAAGGCGGACGCCCTCCACCATGGGCATAGCTACACGGCCCATCCCATTGGATGCGAGGTTGCCAACGAAACTCTTAGCATTATAGAGGGGCTAGTGTCCAGCGATGCATGGACAGAGGCCCGAAAAAAGTGGGATAATCCTAGTGCGGATATCTGGAGTTTCTGGGATCCTGACTTCGTGCGAACTATATCTCAAATGAGTATAGTGAATGAGGTCATGACGCTTGGAACCGTCTTGGTGATCAAAGTTCGAGATGGACACAGCGGTACGTTATTTTATGGACCTTGTGTTTTGCGCAGAAGCTGACGAAGAATGGAACCCCCGTCAGGCTACCTATCACCGTCGGCAAAGACGTTACTGGCGTCCATCGATACCAATGACGAAAGCGCACTACCTGCGGCTCCCGGAGGGGCCCCATACGGCGTCCACTTCAGGACACTAGGGAACGTTGCGTACTTTATGACCAGCCTCAATACTCCTTCAACAACAATTCGATCTATGGAAGATAAAATATGTGCTACTCTACAAAGATCCTGTAATTGAATTGGTAATGAGTCCGGGACATCGTCTCTGTACCACATCCCTCTCGTGTTCGACATGTTGGTGAGGGAACCCGTGCATCTAGAATAAATGATCATATGAACATCCGATGTGCAAAAGGCTGACTCCTGAAAACATTCAAGTTGCATGCGCATCGACCACATCGGCACAATTGCTGTGGTGCGAGCATGTATGTTGATTTAAATGCGTGTATGCAACTACATTCCGTACAAATCGGTGCAAATACTTCTTTTTACTGGGGATCAGCTTCGCCAATATTGGGCTAAATCGTGTATTCGATCCAGCACAACGGCTAGGTACGATGTTTCATTCAATAGGGTCTCAAAGTGCTTGATAGCCTCCTCTTCTGTGAGATCCAAGCGGAACTTCTCCTGAATCTGCTCGTGAACATCACGATGCTTGATATCCGGAATATTGGCATCTACCATCAATGCGACCAAGTTCAGTATAAGATTAGCGCTCTTTCGAAGAATAGTGAATGCCGTGAAGCAAAAGTTTTTAAACCGGGCGTAATGTGTAGATTGAGCACCACCCATGCCATCGACCATCTCCTTGCACACTTTCACAGGTGGTGGGAAAGGTTTTGGATCACGTCCTAGAATGTACCCGAAATCGACTGGAAGATATCAATATTAACAAGAGAGTACGTAAGGAGACAACCCACCATGGAAGAAGTGACCTAAAAGGATCAAGTTGAGGGACACGAACTCAGCATCAGAAGTGTAAGGAAGTACTGACCATCAGGAGACAGTAGTAAATTGTCAAGATGTCGATCACCCACACCTAGCAGGTATGTCACTACACAGTAGCCGGCTGGGTCCTGTCAGCGTATGAACGCACAAGCAAGAAGCGCAGACATACCACAACTCCGTACGAATGTATCGATCACGCTTGGTTCAACGTTATAAGTCCCCACGCTGCCTTCGTCCGGATGGTGTGCCCTGAGATAGTTCAACAAAGTCCCATGTTCGCTCACGATAGACGCAATCGTTTTGCTCGGGATATACTGCACCATACCCTGCAAAGGCCCTGTAGCCAACACATCGTACGGACTCAATTTCAAATCCAGATTCTCTTTCCTCAACAATCGGTCCATAAGCGTAAACAGCTGTATAACCAATTGATCCTGGCGCATGTCATCTCCGTCCTTGAAGATGACGGGGAATTCAGAGCCATCTGAGCACTGAAAGTACAACAATAGCGGATAGAGATTGGATTTAAAGACGGATGACTTTTCAGCGATGATGCCAACTACCTCAACGCGAGCATTGAGCGGAAGAGGGAGTGGAGCCATGGTGGCGATGTTATTCTTGGAGTCAGCAAGGATTGAACGGAGTTTTTCGATCTTTTTTGGCCGGGGATCCTTAGACGTCCGTAGTTCTTTTGCTCGTTTTGCTAAAGTCTCTATCAGCACACCCTGGCGACGCATACGATCACGACGCTCTGCTCCATTTTCCGACTATGTCACAAATGATTAATGACAGATCTGTCATGTAGTGCACAACATACCTCCAATATCTTATTCATGAAATTGAATACCACTCTCCCATACATTTTCGCCATCACCCTGTCCTCGAGCGCAACTTCGACCATGAGGTACCAATATAACCGGTTTCCAAGAACAAGATTTTGCACACCTCGCACAATCAAAAAGTCCGCGAGGCCACTGTCATCGTAAGATATCGCGCTAGCCGTGGACCTGGATGATCTTTGGTCACTCGCAGCGCTCTCGAACTTAAGGGCTTGCACTAGCTGTAGTAGATACAGCAGTAGGTCCTGGTATCCATTTCGATAAGTCAAGAGGCTTCCTCAAATAGAGAGAGACATACGTCATCGTCAGCTCTACTCAGCTGCTTCACCGCGAACGCTCTCACACGCGAATCCACCGTACCGGGGCCAAGAAGCTCCAATGCATCATCCGTGTCGATCTCAGTCCATTGTGGTAGAAGCTCCTCAACCGCTTGTTTTACTTCGGACGAATCGCGCCAAGTGACTGACTTGAGAAACTTCGTGAGTCCTCGTTTGTCCCGTGCGAGGTAGAATCGGAACTTCCAGATGAGATCCTTTTCTTCAGAGTTTAGCGGTTGGCTGGGTGCGTAATTGAGAATTTCCTACGGAGGAGTAAACGACGTCAGTCCATTCTGGATAGTGAAATGCAAGGACAGACGAACGCCAAGTTCATCTCTTATTTTGGCATTCGGCTTCAGTTCTCGATCATATGGACTGCTACGGTGACTCCGGACAAGGCGTCTGTGTTTATCTTCTACAGGATTTTCGCGAGCAACATCGGGGTCGATGACGGCCCAGAGGTGGGTATCGAATGCGAAGGTAGAGGATATGGGTGGTGGCCCAGGTGCTTGCACAGTCGAGGGGGGGGCATTTGATGTAGAGGGAATGGTTGGAGCCTCCTAATCAAAGCTCAGTCAAGGAACAAGCGCTGGATGGGTATGATGCTCACAGGTTCACTGAAGATGACAGGAAAATCGAAACGAGGCAAATCGATGTAGAGAAATAAATTTTCCGATTTTTCTGTCTCGGCCTAGATTTGGTGAGTGTAAAATCCTATACTTCCCGCATATTGTCACTTACGGCGTGAATCTCCTCCATCCTTCGGAAGGCCAACTTGTCCAGCCAATCTGATTTTGGCAGGTCGCCGCGTTCATATTTCTTCACGAGCTTTAGTTTGAGTATCCGGCTTAGCGTTGTTTTCGCACTGTTAGCACATTAAAATACCTTTTCCAAGCGTCCCATTTCATCCCTTGTCCCTGTTTTACTTGGTGTCAAAGTGTCGATAGATCCATCCGCTTCTTGACCGGGCCAAAGAAGCAGACGATGTTTCCCTCGTCGCAAGGTCCTAATATGGTTCAGATATTGTCGGATTTTAAGGCATTGTTGCATACCATTTCTTACCGAAAAGATGAAACGTCGACCCTCCGACGGGCGTTGCAAAGCGTGGAGTTGCAATGTCCCAAACTGTAAAAGTGATCTGTGAACTCAGTGGCAAGTCGCAGTACCGGATGGGCAATGTAATCCATTCGTTCCAACTACCCGGTAATGAATCAAACCATGTAAAAAGTTCCTTGGATTGGAAGCTCACGTGTAGTTATTCTTGAATGCCTTGAAGGACGTCCTAAAAGGTACAGTGAGCGGTTTGTTGTCCGCAACGAGTTGACATGTAATGTAGAGGTCCGACAATGTTCTTCCAGGAAGTTATTCGTACATTCCGGAATAAAAAAAAGACATCCTCACGGAGTTTGCACACCATGGAACCGTAACTCAGGTTTCTCCAGAAGCTCTGTAAAGGGCCGTGGTGACCGTGCACCTTCTAGTTGAGAACTTGAGGAATTTTGAGACATTAGTAGTGAGAAATAAGGTGATGGCGTACATGCGAAATGTAACTGGGAGCTTAAGGTCAGATAGCTTTGCAAATGTAAAGTCGTCTCTGTGATCCTTATCCATGCCAGTGAACGTCACACACGTGACTGGCCGTGCTCAGATGAGCAGCACAACAACAGAACAGGTCAATTCCCGCAGTTTCGCACATCGGAAAGGCAAAGACAAGGCTACAGATCAAGAATTTGATGATATTGACCCATGCATAACCTACCGTCACCTCTTATCACGAACCCACAGTATCTCCGACCCCTTGCGCGTGATAGCACTTTGCGACTGCGACGCGTTCTATGCTTCGTGCGAAATGGTTCGGCTGGGGGTATCTGAGGACACGCCCTTGGTGGTGCTACAGTGGGATGCATTGATTGCAGTTAATTATCCCGCGAGGAAGTTTGGAATCTCACGTATGGACAAACCTGGGGATGCCAAGAAGAGATGTCCGGAACTCGTGGTGGTACATGTTGCTACGTACAGAGAGGGTGATACCGAGCCTGGTTATCACGAAACCGTCGATTCGCGGACACACAAGGTGGTTTCTTTTTTCTGTTTGTGGGATTATAGTTGGGACATTTGGATCTGATCGATCCATGTAAAGACGCTAAGAATGTGCGAATTGATTGATTTTATTTATTCAAGGTGTCATTAGATTATTATCGACGGGAAAGCATGAAGATAATCACGATATTCAAGAATTCCCTTCCAAATGGTGAAATAGGTAACGGGATATCATATTATAAAGTGGAGTATATGATAACTGGATTTCGGTTGCAGAGAAGGCCTCTATCGACGAGGCGTTCATTGACTTTACTCGACCCGTACGCGAAAAGCTCTTCGAACGTTATCCATACCTTGCTACTGTCCCGCACGATGCGCCTGAAGGTATTGACAGCTTACTTCCACCCCCTCCACCTATATCTTGGAATGGACTGGGTACGCTTGTCCCCATTACTCCGCCACCATCACCCCCTTCAGAAGGGCCGTCTAAGCCTGGGCAAAATGCTGGAGGGGAAGAAGATGATGAGAAGGTTACTACATGGCATGATGTCGCCCTGTCCATCGCGGCAGAGTTGATGGATAACATCAGAAATGATGTTCTTAGTAAATTAGGATATTCCACGACAGCAGTATGTACCGTCGACAGTATAGGAATGTTCGGGTGTGGCTGACAGCTTCCTCTATCTGGCAGGGTATTGCTAGAAATAAATTCTTGGCAAAGGTGATGATCCTCGAGCGTGGGCGGATTTATTTCTGCTAAAGAGTTGTGTAATTTGCAGTTGTGTGCTTCCTACAAGAAACCCAATAACCAGGTGCCCATTCTTCGTTGGATCGAAGTTGTATCGGGAATTTACAAGGTCATAGACCGTCCTTCGAAACGCTGCTATACCGAACTATCTTCGGCCGATGCATTTTCAGAAGGCAGGATCTAATTCCCTGCTCTGGCCCATTCTGGATATTTATGCATAGCTACATAGATTCGCAACCTAGGCGGCAAACTTGGCATGGCACTTGCGAATGAGTACGATGTCTCTACCATCAGAGATCTTCTGTAAGAGACGCATCTGTTTAGAAACTGGTCGGGACTAACAGGTGTTGCGGTGCCGGTAGTCCTATCACATTGGGTAAGTCGCTATCATTCACGAAAATGGGTAGTGATCCTGATGCAGGTTGATATATTGTAGAGGATATTCAACGCAAATTCGGCGAGAATGCGATCTGGGTATACGAGCTTCTCCGGTGATTGGCTGTTCTAGACCCGAATGCTGTGTTTTGATCTAATCAAAGTCTCCACAGCGGCATTGATAGATCTGAAGGTTCGTAGAACATTGTGCTCGATTTAAGAGACATGCCATGATGCTCGACTGAGACAGTCAGGGAGAAACCTACGTTAAATAAAAGCATGTTAGCGGCGAAAAATCTGCAAAAACCGATAACGAAACCTTCAGAAGGCCATCGCTGGATCCGAGTACTTGCCGCCGAGCTGGCTTTGCGTTTGAATGACTTGAGAGAAACCAACGTGACTGTATGGCCGAAAACCATCGTACTCCACGCACGACAAAGTAAATAATACATTCTCGAGTGTCTCACATCTTGATATATGTACAGGATACGCCACGAGTAGGTCTAAACAGGCCATCTTTCCCTTTGTCCGCGAGGTCACGGTGGATACTGTTGCCTCTGCGGGTTACAAGCTCTGGAAAGAATTCGTTGGATCTCAGGATACAAAGGCTGCACCTATGGAGGTAACAAATCTTTCCCTTGGGTTTACTGGGTTGGAAATGCCCGAGATGGGTCAGCAGAGTATCAAGGGATTTTTCAGGAGTGAAGTTGGGCAGCAGGATCCTTCTAGTCCGGGGTTGAAGCGATTGCGAGAACATGGAGATGACACACAAGAATCTGGTAGCGGTGACGTCGCTACACAAGGAGCATCCGATTCCTCGGGTTATGGGTTTATTTGCACGCGGTGTGGGAAACGAATCACATTTGCAGAAGAAAAAGAAACTTGGATGGGTATGGGTCAGGACAGAGAAAGAGCATTCGCGGCTATGAAGATGGAGCACGATGATTTCCATTTCGCGCAGGACTTGGCCAAGATGCCTGATGATGGTGGTGGTTCAATTATCATTAGCAAGGGTAAAAAAAGGAAAAAGGAACCTGAAGGTATCGCCAAGTTTTTCCGTCCAAAATGATATGTGTGTATTCTTTATGGAAATAATCAATTCAAATTGCAACGCACATCATAGAAATAGCGTTTGATCATACGGTACCCGTAGTGACGGTAGGCTCAACACGGGTCTAAAAATGATGAGCCAAAGCAATATCATGATGCCAATTGCAAGTTAGCCTGTTATGGTACTGTATGCGCTAATATTTAGTTCGTTAAAAGCGCTACTTCCTTCTCACTTTCCTTCACACAACCAGGACGGGCTCCTTGGCGCAGGACGACCACCCCCCTTTTTACACAATCTATCGCATCCTGCACCAGTTTCTACTTCCTCCTCGAGCTCTTTATTATCATGGTTAAACATGACTTTCATCCATTCGAGTTGGGAGTCGTCCCAGGCATTGTTGTAAGTCTTTTTATCCGTAGTGCGAACGATAAATAAGGTGATATACCACTAGGTTGTAAATGTGTTCGCAGTGCTGTCTTTTTTTGCCTTGGTTTCAGTCGCTGTTCGTGTGGCTTTGCAGGCCATTATTTCTCGTCGTAAAAGCGACTCTGCTCGAGCTTCACCGCGGGAATATGTCTTCTTTCAAACGCAGCTGGGAATATACTCAATTTGCCTCCTCACTGCAAATTTATTCAACAGTATAGCCGGTGTTATTGGAATATCTTGGTTTAGAGACATGGGTATCACTGAAGGTAACCCTGATATACCGTCCTGCGTTGTCGTCATCTAACGTCTGTCCTCAAGGGTCTGTGTGTGTTGCGCAAGGTTTGAATTAAGACCGTAGACTTGGAAGCATGACTGACGTGCGCCAATCCGGCCAGCTGCTATAAACCAGATAGGCACCTGGGCTCTAGCCTACTTTACCATAACCATTGCGATTCACACTTTTAGTTCTATGGTATTGCGTAAACGTCAATCTGTTTGGATTGCTTCAGGCGTCATCGTCATCGGCTGGTGTCTCGCCGTGGCTGCAGGTCAGTCAGGAAAAGTTTTCTCTGTGCCGCGTGCCCACTACATTTCAATCAGCCATTTTCCCGATGCTGGTCCGAACATCCCAAGGGTCAATTTATGGTGATGCTGGACTATCTTGTGGTATCAGGGCACTGTATCCCAAACCCCAATTCCTTTTGCACCTTTTCCCAGTAGGTGCTGCACACATTTGACCGCCAACGTGTAGCATGACCGCTCCACAGATTTTTTTGGCTGCTTTGATATCGGTAGTCCTGTACTCGATCGTTTTTCTTGTTCTTCGGGGAACTTTGGCCATCAAAGGCGGCTTAAAATTCACCTTGGATCCGAACCGGCGATGGGATTGGCGCATCGGTACTTCAGATGAATATCATCATTTCGTTGCCGCAATTGCCAGGAGCATGTTGTGGTTCGTTCATCGGACATCCTGACTTATGATACCAAGTACTAAATATTCTCTTTAATCTAGGTACCCATTCGGTCAGTGGTTGTGCGGTCTGGGACTTGTGGTATCCACGGAGCTCACGTGTTTCCAGCTTATGTTGCCTTTCTTTTACCTTACTCCATCGTTCGTTTATTGGCTATGTCTGGTTTCGCCGTGCCATTTGGGGTCACTGTCTTCGCATTCGTCTGTTGGTTCTCACTAGGTTCGTTCAACATATCATCTGCTGTTTTTATCTCACCTGCGGTTGCAGGATTTGTCAACGTTTTCCTTCTTTATAATACATTTCGAGTGCTAGGACCAGCCTTCAATGCACGTCTTTCTATACATACGCAGAAGGATACAGACAGTTTCTTTTCGCCCTTTAAAGTCACTCAGACCACACCTTCACTCCTAGGCCCGGGGCAACTTTCGGCGTCTGGCATGGACGAGAGAACGGCGTACATGGTTCCAAACCGTTATCCATTGCAATCTGGCCCTTACACCCTCACTCACCAGAGCACGCCTTCCAATTCGAGTGGGGTTTCAGCCCGTCCTTTGCTGTCCGGCTATAGGCGAACCAGCAGCGACGCCCAGTCCCTTCAGCGCGCCATCTCTCCGTATGCTGAACTCAATCAGCCATTGACTGCTACGCCTGAGCCGGCTTGGCGTTTTCGTCACTTACGTGTTGATACCAATGACATACGTACAGGCCAAACATCAACGAGTTCAACAAGTCTTACTCCCGCACCCCGTTACAATCGCTCTCCATTCGAGCGCCGTCCAACTATAGAAAGTATTCCATCTTCATCCAAAGGTAGTGGCGATTTCGATGGTCCGCGCCCATCGTTCGAGGGTTTAGATATACGACTAAACCATCGTCATCCACCGCTTAGTGCGGTTGCTTATCAGACATCCTTCGGGTCGTCCTGTACTCCCACCATGACAACTACAAGCGATTTTGTACGGGAATTTGACTATAAGCCTAGTCCTCCTCCCTCTGCGGTGGTACGACCCCGGCAAAGACCCGAATATTATTACGATTATCCCAGTCCGGCTAACAGTTCCAGCACCTATGGAAATATGCTAGAGGATGTCCCGCCTCAGCTTTACTCCCCGGGAAGGACGACTCGCGTTCTTCCTGCACCCGCTGGTAAAAGTAAATCGGCCCGTCGTCCGCCGGTGGAATTCGACGCGAATGCGATGGTGCAAAGCGTTCCCAGCAAGCCAGCTTCAACATCTCCAACAGCCCCTACACGGACGGCTTCGTCGAAGCTATTCTAAGTAAGATGAACTGTTACTTTCGGTCTTTTACTTTGACACGTATGTCGTATTAGGTATTGGTCCTTGTCTGGAAATAGATGTGTTTATGGTCGGCTACTTTCTGGTTAATGTAGCGCAAATCTTGTATGAGTACATGGATTATGAATAGCAAGCTTGTCATCGAAGAAAGCACGATTTGAGTGAAAGTCACGAGTCTGACTTCACTGTTGCAACCAAACAGGAGCAAACACGGATTCGCATATATAAAGTTGAACATTTTTTTTGAAATCCAGAGTTATTTCTTGCATTGGTGAGTATTTTTTTCTACGCCCTATTTTTCATGATGCTACTCTAGTAATTTGCGTTCGATTCGCCGCCGACTTCATTAAGGGGCCACTCGCCGGTGTGCTCTGAGGTTGGCGGCATGAGACAAACAAACTAATTCTGACTTGTTCTATATTTCTTTCGAGCATTGCGCTTACTGGTGTGCTTCTAGGTTCTTTCAAGTGGGGTATTTATTGTTTACACAACGTATACCAGAGAAATGTGATTTGCTTTAGATTTTTCGACATGTCCGCAACAGACCTTGAGTACGCACC
Organism: Hygrophorus russula; assembly: GCA_003314125.1. Taxonomy (NCBI): domain Eukaryota; kingdom Fungi; phylum Basidiomycota; class Agaricomycetes; order Agaricales; family Hygrophoraceae; genus Hygrophorus; species Hygrophorus russula. The sequence goes on along the minus strand of QLPE01001477.1, from coordinate 24,218 downwards.
AGACCAGCCATCTTTCAAAGTATATAAGCCTCCCAGTGATCAGGCGAGTCTCAATAATACATCCCCACTTTCTTCTAATAAGCAAGGATCCATTTTCAAGTCAAATCCCATCGTACGAGACCTCCCAGATGCCTACTTTACCCCGACCCCTGCCGATCTCATGTCCGCTCAATCAACTCTGGCTGCACGCACCTCTGCCCTTGTGAATGCACCCCTCCAGATTCGTGCCACACGGGAAGCAACTGAGAAAGCCAAGCGGGATAGATGGCCAAATGTGTGTGCCCTTTAAATTCAATGCTTTGTAGACGCCCTTAATCATATACCTCGAGACCACGATTCGGATCCGTTTCACAGATCGAACACAACTAGAGAAGGTATTTCTTTCAACAGATAAGATCCGTTCAGTTTACGCTTTTGTCCTCTCGTCGCTACGAGAGGATGTGAAGCCCATCAAGTTCATCCTGTGTATGCCTTGGCTCACAGCCTGAATTCCGCCGTCTGATAAATTTACCAGACCAAACACCTCCTAAACGAGATCTCAAGGTCTCTGATCCAAAAGTTCGCGACTTGACGCTGGCTGAACTTAGTCTGGCCCCTTCCTCCGTGCTCTTGGTAAGGTTCGAAAACGATTCTCTAAATGGTCCGCATGCTTCTTTCTTTCTTTTCGTCACGGGTTTTTACTTGCATCCCTTGTCATACACAATGGTCAGGTTCTGAAGTCCCTGCCCCACTCGCGCCATCCATTATATCTCAAGCTGTCGACCTACCATCCCCGCCAAACTTCGATATTGAACCTTCGAAGAAGCCCCAGTCCTCGACGCCAGCATCAAGTCTCCCTGTGGAAGGGAAAAAAATTCCAAAATGGTTAAAGATTGGACTAAGTGGGTGTGTTGTACACTCTCAGGATGGACTTTGACCTCTTTCCTCAAGGGAAGTAGAAAGTCAAGTTGCAGAATCGCGTCAACAGCTAATATATTTATCACCCGACACGAATTATTTGTTTCCTGGTCGAGGTACCGCTACAAATCGTGTAGTATGTATGGCTGGATGTCCTTATATAGATCGATAAGAGAATCACCCAATACCTGTATCACCGGGGCGTCGCATGAAATAAGGGTGGCCCCATAGTCGGATACGGGATCACAGGGTACTGTGGTCGATCGGCCAAAAGGGAAGGTTGCCACTGTGGCTGCTCTGTAAAATTATTTTTGCGTTCCTGTGAGTGTCCTGGCGCCGTCGCCGACATATCTGTGACAGCATTATAAGGCGGATAGCTGCGAGTCTGCGATGTTGGAGGCGGGTTCCACCTCACACGACTTCCCGGCGGCATATGTGGATGATCGTGTGTTGGATGATACATAGCTGGCGAATGATTTCCAGCTGATGCATCAGAATACTGGGTGTGGCGAAGGGACGAAGACGGTGGGTAGCTGGACATTTGGTCATGGGTTTGTGTTTGTTCAGAGTCGTACAGTCGACGAGTAGAAAATCCACGTTGGTCCGGTTGATAATGTGCGAAGGCGATGGAAGTATGGGCCTGATAAAGCTGAGATTGCGTGGTGCGATCCGGGTTGACTGAGGATCTTCTGTTATGTGAAAACCGTTCTTGCCCGTATTGTCCATCATTTATTGTAGCTGAGTAGGCTCGTGCACCAGCAAAATTATCCGATACTCTCGGAGCTAATGAATCAGTACGCTGTGGAACGTAGGGCGCATGGCCAGTCGCATAAAGGCCGCTATGAGGAGGTCGTGTGGATAGACGGGAACCATTCCGATTTACTTGAGGATGCTGATATGTTCCAACGGTGGTCGACGCGCGTGATCGACATTGTCGGCATACGAACTCATCAACGTCCCAGTTACGCTTCTGACGACCGGCCTGAGTATCTGCTCTGTCGTGACAGTTGATATGCTGCCATTTCGAACACACGCCACAGGACATCATAGGCGTACCGTCATCCTGAGGATCATAAAACTCAACACATGCGTCAAGCGCCCTAGGTCGCACATACCTGGTTAACCCCGCGTCTTTGACAAATTTCACAATCCAACTCCCAATCCTCACCGACAGGTGTCCGAGACCCACTACCAGAGCCGCTCACGACGGCTTTGAGCTGGACGCTGTCCTGGGGATTATCGCTGTTTTGAAGCCCGTTTTCGACGATATCGACGTGAACATCGATGCTAATCAGTTTACGGGCTCAACGCACTCCACAGCACAAGTGTAAACACAACTATACATACCTTTCATTAGATGCCTGTTTCTCTAAAAGTTCCTTTGCTTCTCGTTCCTTTCGCCGCTGCTCACGAATGGCTTCTCTCCTCTCTCTATCGGCCTCCTCTTTCTGGAGTCGCATTTCCAATCGCCGAGCACGACTCATTTTCTCTGCCTCCTCGGCTCTCTTCCTCGCAGCCGTACGAGCCTCTTCCTTTTCGCTTTCCTTGATAGCAATTCTAGATGATCGCTTCCTGTGGACAATGGCCTCCTCTAGTCGACGTTTGCGGTCAACTTCCTGCTCCACCAGTGGTTAATATATGCGGCACCAACATGAGGAAATAGCAAACGTACCCTTAGCTCATCGGTGACAAGGGGAACAATAGTATGGACCAGAATTTTCCGCAAAGCCTTTTCTGCATAGTGGGTCGCTTTTTCAAAGCGATCTGCAATGTGCTCCCACTCATGCAAAGTGACACAAATCTGTGACCAGTGAGCGCTGGTGAGCGCCAATACTTCTGAATTGCCACAATTTTGCCCACCGTTTCCCACTCGACAAAGCCCTCTGGTAAAGAAGAAAGTTCTTCAAATCCACCATCATCGATGAGCTTGTGTTTACTAGTCATGCCTTCAAGATTGCCAGGCTTGACTTCAGCACCCTCCTCGTCCTGATCATCGGACAATTCTGTCAGATCGCTGATAGACTCCTCGTCACTGTCCAGTCCTGTTTTTATTCGCACCTTCACGCCTACCCCAGATGATTGGGAGGCGCATTTCTCGGGAGAACTTTCCCCAACCCTACCTATCTCCCCCACTAACCATTCTTCAGGAACTGGTTGCCATTCCTCATCCGCAATATCGGCTCGTAATCTAGCACTAAGTCTGGTACCCACTGGTCGCCTTGATACCTGTGTCCGAGGATTCATCCCGGTTCTACTAGTGCCCATGCCAACAGCCTGTCTCCGGAATTCAGCCAGATCTTTGGCCTGCGCATCTAGTTTCATGTTCGCCTGCTGTTTTGCTGCTCTGCCCCCTCCATTACTGCTACCCATCTGAGGTAATGTCTGGGCGGGACGCTCGGGCTGTAAGCATTGTCGTTTGGCCGACCGACCTTTAGACTGGGGTTGCACTTTACTCTTCCCGTTAGGCGTTGCTCCCGCAACGGTTCTTTTGCGCTTTAGATTTAAAGGTTTCGGTGGGACACGTTGAATCCAGAGCCGATCGGCTACACAATTACGTCAGGTTTTATATAAGGCTTTATCGAGTAAGAGTTGCTTACCCCCAATAAGCCAATAAGCATTACCCTTGGCATCATATCCGAGTGGTTCAATCCGCTATGGAAAGTGATCAACGCTGGAACACACAGACACGGAGTGGTATACTAACCCATTCGGCTCCCTCATCATCATCCTTCATTATGGTTCGCAGCCGTTGGGGATTGTGAAATTGCCATTCAACGAGAGCGTGCAGCGAGTCCAGTTTGGCGAGCATGGGGAGATCTAACCAGTTCTTATAAACTTTGCTGTCCATTTCAGGCACATGATCAATGGGATGCTGAATGTCATGTTCATGAATTTGGGAGCTAGGCTGATCTCTACTTTCGTCAACGCCGTCTTCTCCAACAGGCAGCGCGAAGCTTGTTGGAGATGTGGCCCGACTAGCATCGCCGGTTCGGAGTTCCTCCGTTGGAGGTTCAACCGAGGGGTGAGACGAAGACGCGCGCTGGGATACTGGAAATTGGGATGGCGGTTCAGGACCAAATGGGCTAGCTTCAGGATCCCTCTTGTTATACTGCTTGCGCAAAGCGGTTTGCCAATTGTCCAGTCTATGAAGTTATTGTGAAGACAGAAGATATGACAAATGATGTTACTGACGAAATTTTTCTATCTTGGGTAAGAGTATAAAGTAGTCTTTGGATGACACGGGGAATAAAAATATTGGTTGAACACGTCAAGTCGTCCTCGATGTCCTATTAATGTTAAAAGGTTGTAAACACGCATTAGGTGTCACGGACGCTACAAGCGCGACATTGCTTTCGACGCGTAGGAAGAGAACGCAGAGATTTGACTTACCATCAGGGAAACATCATTCATGGCAAAAAGAGGCTCGAAGGTGAAGAAGAACTGGCTAACTGCAGCCCACTTCCACTGCTGCCTGAGTTGGACGACGTTGGACGACGGAGACGAGACGAAGGAGGGGACTTCGGGGGATGTAGGGTGGGGGGTGGAGGATGTTGAAGTAAAAGTACGAGCCGAAGCGCGCCGAGGCATGGGACAACGGTGTACGACCTGAGCTTTTAAGGAGGTCGTATGTAGATGGCCGCCGCTAAATTTCACCGAATAGTGGTAGAATATAGAACAAACCAAGGCTATAAAGTGCGAAAACTTCAGATGATACAGCTGTATTAAATAAAGGGCTAGTAGGAGCAAATCAACGAGCTCGTCGTCGGCGACGATGAGCAGAACAGCGATTACAACTGAGTAACACGGTCACATTCGTGACTGCTGAACTTTTTTTTTTTTTGGCTTAAATGACACAGAATTAAAGTATCATTGTACATGTACAAATTGAAGCTGTAATTTACCGGGACGTTAAAGTCCTACCACTACAAGGAAGGGCATCAACGATAATTCACGAAGCGAATTTTTGAGTCTTACCTGACAGTTTTCCGTTCAGTTGACGCCACCTCGGTTTTTGCCCTATTGAGAACTTTCTGAAATTCTGTCACACGATGTCGCATACGAGAATGCATGTATGCCTTTGAACATTTGATGTGATAATGAAGATAGTCGCGAAATAGCTGGATATGTGAGATAGTTGCCGATGCAACGGTCGCATTTGCAAAGTGTCGAGGGAAGAGAACGAACGTCACATATCCAACATCATCACTGTTTTTCAGTCCAGGCAGATGACGGATTTCTAAAGGTGGGTCACGGTTGGAATACAACACTTGCGGAGCATTTTGAATTGTAGGTTGTCGCCGAGCATCCACGAATTCCTGTCAGATCATCAGCAGACAACCCCATGTAAATTTAAACAAGATACGAACTTGCAGAAAAACCTTCCCAAAAATACGGTCGGTCTCCTCTCTAAACACGGTCGAGAAAATTACAGTAACGCGATCGTGCGAAGCTTGCACATATATCGCCTCCTCATCGCGGTAGTGGATCTGCATCAAATTTCCCTGATCGGATCCAGACGCTTCTAATTGTTTCTGTGCTCTGAACGCAAGTTCAAACGGTGCGGCTAACGCATTGCGTTTGAGAAGGGATACAGATTTGATGAACAAATCGCGAGCATCTATTCGAGGGTTAGTTAGTAATCGAAAACGTGGTAGCTCTCATCTACCCACCATCTTCAGATGGTATTTGCTCAAGGTCGATTTCAAGGCTGACGTTGTAATCATCTTCGGCTTGTGTCTTCAAGAGGGATCCGTATTCACGTCTCAGTATATCATTGGCACCATACTTGGCGATGTCGTCCCAGCACCGAATATTCATAGAAAGTAGAAGGAGAGTCTTGCGCTCTGGCGTAGAAAGATGGAACCTGACACCATCGTAGTCCACAAACTGTACGTCAAGAGAAGACGGTCTGGCGAACGGTCAGTGTATTAAACACCAAGTCAAGACATGAACGAACTTGATGGCTTTCTCAGCCAAAGTTGTCTGGATTATGATGTTATGTGCCTAGACATGATTTATTAGCCAAAATGCTGGCGTACATCGATGCATAAGAGCAAGTACTTCGAGCAGAATCATAGTGCGGTGCGAGTCAATTGGTGCTCATTCGTTGCCACTGCAAAACAAACACGGACAATCCTTCCACGGTTCAGCGACTCGGGCTCACTCATACTTTGCGAAATTTCTTAGAAAAAATGGGTAAGTTGGGCACATAAATTCACTGCGGTATTGGTTTAACATTCGACACTATTGTCAGCTCCGAAAAAAGCCCAAAAGATGTCTCTTAATGAGTTTCTCGGGGACAGCGGTAAGCAGCGAATGGGGTGATATCATCAACACAGGGCTTGACTTTACATCTGCCTAGCACTAGGATCATGGGCCGACGAAATGGAATCCCTTCCGAACGCTCGTAAGCATTCATCACCTTTTCGTTGTCCTCTCCTAATCTTCCCGAAGCTGCCCCACGAACAGATGAAGAACGTGCTAATGATCGCCACGGGAGGAGAGATGATTTTTTGTCTTCTCGGCGTACGTGTATCGTTAAATGTCCTGTCAAGATCTAATTTCACGCCCATCTGCCAGCTGATCGAGGTTTACCTCCCCGGGAAGATCTTCCTTTGCCGACTCAACCGCCATACACGGCCTTTATTGGAAATTTGGCTTTTGATCTCACTGAAATGGAGCTAGAAGAGTTTTTCGGGTTACCTGAGGTTAGCCCATCCATGATACTTTGAAGCATTCGGTGGGAACACGAAAGTCTGGTACAGACTAAATCAATCAAAATCATCAAAGACAGAGATGACAAGCCCAAAGGCTTTGGTTATATCGAGTTCGCAAAACTGGAGGGTCTGAAGGATGCCTTGGCCAAAAGTGGCTCCGTAAGAATACATTACAGCTTATCTTGCTGCTTACCTCAGTCTCTTGCTAGAATTTCTCGGGTCGGACAATTCGAGTGAGCGTGGCAGAGCCTCGTCAGTTCTTAATCAAATGTTCCAAGCTTTTATTCTGAAACCTTTGACAGCGAAAGATCGTCCCAGTTTTACGGGCGGATTCGACGATGACTCTAAATTCGATAGTCCGTGGCGTCGCGATGGACCCTTGCCAGATTTGCCAGACTCACGCGATCCTTCTCGTCGCCGCTTCGACGGTGTTCCTTCTGGGGACCGAATTGCACAAGGCGTATCGGAAGGCGCGAGTGATTGGCGCTCCAGTAGACCACCTGCTGGCCGTTCTGCAGAGCCTGAGGGCCCTCCCTTCAAGCGCAAAACCTCTGGTTTTGCAACTCCTGAAGGCCAAGTGAGCGCAGCAGATAAGGAAGATGTCTGGACAATTGGAGGCAAGTTCAAACCTACTTCCTCGGATGATATTGGCTCGAGGTTCGGCAGTTTGAGAGGGCGGGGCGATATGGGTCCTCCAAAAGAATCGCCATCGAATAACGACGAAGGCGATTGGAGATCTGCTGCGCGTCCCAAGTCTCGTACATCTCGTGTGTGAAACATCATTAATGTTTAAGTCAAATTCTTATTGCTTCCATTCAGCGACCAGCTCAACCCCATCAACACCACAGACGGGTCGCAAGAAGCTGGAGCTCTTCCCTCGATCTGGTACAGCATCTGCCGTGCCCACACCTTTGTCCTCCCCTAAAATGTCTGCTGTTTCGGGTGCCTCCAGTTCACGTTCTAACCCGTTCGGTGCTGCCAAGTACGTGTTATGCATTGAATAGCTAAAATAACCATTTTTTAACCCTGTTTACGAATTACAGGCCCGTGGATGTCTCAGCCCGAGAAAAAGAAGTCGCGGAACGCCTTGATAAAGAACGGGAGTTGACAAAAGATCGCTTACCTCACTCTATGTCGCGAACAAGCTCTCGTACTGCTTCCGACCGGACACTAGCCAATCGATCGAGGACTCCACCACCGGGATCTAGTATCATGTCTCCTCCCCTCACACCACCATCACCCAAGCCGACTGGTGCTGCTTCAGCTAGTGTTCGTCCATCTTTGAGTTTCGCAAATGTTGCCAGTGCCAAACGAGTTACTGTGCTCGAAAAGCCAGAAGATGAAGTAAAAAATGACAATGCGACAGAGGCCACCGAATTGACCATTTGACGTTGGACCTTACTAGTAGTAGTATGCTTGATTACGATGAGAATATTCTTTGTCTACAACCTAAATCGCTTATTCTCTCCCTCTACTAAAGTTGACTCGCTTTGTTGTCATTGCGCGTGCTTTACAATAGAAATGATAAACTTGTGCAGCAACGTACGGGCCAGTATTACTTAGAGTTGGTTACTGTAATGATTACTCTCGTCTATGACGAATTTCTGGATCCACAAACTTCATTCTTCCGCGACCTATTGACGTTCATCGCTCGTTGGTTGGTGAATTAGCGAGAAGCTTGATCGACGAACCTTTAAAGCGCACTCCATCCTTATTTTGCACGTTATCTGCATACAAATTCGTGATGCGTTCCAACTCCTGCTTTCTTTTGATCTCGTGCCTTTCGGCTTCCTCCCGTTCCAGTCGTGCATCATACTCCTCTTCCGTCTCCATAACTGGCTCCTTATCTGGGACATCCTGATCACGTTGACGGAAGCTATCAGTACCTTTTTTACGTTTGGCCCTTTTGTGGAGACGTGCGCGGCTAGAGTCAGCGGTTGGGGATTGCCTTGAACGCCTGCGTCGGCCATCACTGTCTGATAAAGACCGAGGCCGTTTGGTCTTATCTGTCAAAAAATTGTACTAAATGTAAGATATAGTGGCAGATGCGATCTACCTTCCTTTGTGTCGGCTTGATTATTACGAGTTCGAAGTTCTAATTCACCGCAATTTGTTATAACGACAGGAACGGTTGGACGGTCTTTGTCGTCGACTGGGACTTCAGCTATTCTGCGCACAACGTCTTCGAAACCTTTGACTACTTTTCCAAAAACGACATGTTTTCCTTTATCGGATAAATAAGAATCTTCTTTACGGAGAGAAACAAGACAAACCGTTCAAATGAGAGCATTCCCGTAAAGTGATAAAAAATTGTGACCCATTCGTGTCTGGTCCCTTGTTGGCCATACAAAGCAAGCTGCAGAAATGGAATGGTCAGTAATGTGAAAACTAGGTGGCGATTCAAGGAAGAACAGACCCGCTTTCGTCCAAGGGTCGCTCCAGATTTTCATCAGGAAACGGGCTGCCAAATATTGATTCCCCCCCAGTACCGTTGCGTTTTGTGAAGTCTAGGACGCCAAGCTATATACATTCATGTAAGGGAGGCTGAGACCCTCGACATACCTCCTGCTTGAATCATAAAATTCTTAATTGACCTGTGCACGATGCTATTCTTGTAGTAAAGAGGGCGGTCCGAAAGAGTTGACAGACCCATTTCTCCGGTGCAAAGCGCACGAAAGCTGGAGTAAAGTGAGTAAGAAGAAACAAACCAGTGATCGAACTTATACTTTTCACAAGTCTTCGGGGTAGTCTCTTTAAAGAGCTCAAAAACAACTCTATAACAGTAGAAGTAGTATTGTACATCCATCACTGGATCAAAGCCGGGCATACCTTCCAACGGACACATTGTTGATTGAAAAGTCCAGAAAAACCCTGGGTCTTGTCGGAATCATTGTAGCCTGAGCGCACTCCCACGAGTATTGGAGGCTGGTTAGCCGAATCTCGGTAGTACTCTGTTCTATTTTACCTTACAATTCCTATCAAATTCTGCTTTCGAGAAGCTCTTCACTAGCCAGCGTTGCAACACCCTATTAAAACCATTTGCAGCTAGAGAACTTTATATTTTTCATTCATTCATTCGGACATCTTTCTGCCTCGGTACCATGGAACAATACAATGTGGTAGTTTTAGGAGGTGTGCAGAAATCAGAGCTTTATCTATAATATTATACTGACGTTTTTCAGCTGGTGGGGTTGGAAAGTCAGCCCTCACTGTTCGGTGGGTAAAAGATGTATTCCGGGAAACCTACGACCCCACGATTGAAGGTAGCTAACCCAGATCAGAGTCTTACTCTAGCGTGCTCAATATCTTTACAATTGCAGAGGAATATCAACGCGTGGTTGAGGTGGATGGTGTCTCATCTTCAGTGCGTCTATACTGGATCAATAATTTATCTTTACTTGTTGTGACCCAATAATTTCTACACTAACTTCACGGCCTCATGCGATGCTTCTGGAACACGCAGATTGTCGGTCATCTTCCATTCCATTTTCCCCCAATTGTTACATGCGACGATGGTACTGAATGGTGTGTTTGTTGCAGGTAGAAGTCCTTGACACGGCAGGGGCTGAACAATTCACTTCACTAAATGAAGTTTACATTAAGGTTAGAGAAGTTCAACTATCTTTTGTATCATGGGGTTAATTTATGTTACCACAGTCCGGTCGCGGCTTTCTTCTGGTCTTCAGGTACCTTCCGTTGTCATTAAATAATGCTAATTTGTACTGTTCTAACGCCGACATTTCTTAACCAGCTTGACGCAGGAGGCGAGCTTACGGGAAGTCGACAACCTCCGGCAACAGATATACAGAATCAAAGGCGGCGATACGGTGAGCTTTGTGCTTTCTTTTTCTACAATTGATTACTTATTCGTCCAAGACCGTCCCTATAGTGGTTGTTGGGACGAAGGTTGATCTCGTTAACGAGCGAGAGGTGCAGCGAAATACTATACAAGCGCTAGCCGGCCGCTGGGGTCTCCCGTTTTACGAAACGTCTGCCAAGAGAAATTGGCATGTTGCAGACGTATTCGAAGACTTGGTTAGGCAAATGCGAAAACGGTATCCGCCAGATCCCTTGAAAAAGAAGAAAACGAAAACCCACAAATCATGCATCATCATGTGAAGTACGTGCTACACAGGTTGTTGTTGCTTTGTACAAGCATTAACACTTTTTAGCGCAGATTTATCCTTCCCTACTCATGACATTTACCATTCTGCCCAAGCTTTTTTTTTCCTTTAGCCATAGACTAAATCTAATATAATCTAATTTATTTTACTTTACACACTGTGGCTGATGTTTGTTTGTCCATATTACACCCATCAGCTTTTTTTTTTCTCTCTCCGCACTCTTACTGGTAACTTACCTTTCCGCATACCTATTCCAATTGAACACTTTTCCTCCCTCGCATACAATATTAATGGTTTGTTTTTCTGTCACAGCGTAATTATTCTACGTTCTAAAATCATTTTCAGAGTTACAACGGCTATGGTGGTAGCCACGGTTATGGTGGTGGCGGGTATGGTGCAGGACGATGGTCTGGCGGACACGAGGACAAAATGTCCAACCTCGGGGGAGGGCTTCGAGCTGTGGATTGGAACTCACAGAAAATTGAACATTTCGAGAAAAATTTTTACGTTGAGGACAAACGTGTGTCGGCACGAAGTGAGAAGGAGGTTGAAGAATTTAAACGTGCGAAGGAGATCAAGGTGAGTGATGGCTATGCCTTAATTTCAGTGAAGATTGTTCTAATAACATCAAAGGTCCAAGGCCGCGGGGTACCACGACCTGTCACCGCATTTGATGAGGTTGGATTTCCAGAATACCTGATGACATCTATCCGCGCACAAGGCTTTTCTACGCCAACTCCAATTCAATGTCAAGCTTGGCCAATGGCACTTAGTGGACGTGACGTTGTTGCAATAGCTCAAACAGGAAGTGGAAAAACAATATCATTTGCACTACCCGCTATGTTGCACATTAATGCGTATGCCCACTTCCTCTTTGTCCTACTAATGGCTGAATACATATCTTTTCTCAGGCAACCTCTTTTATCACCTGGTGATGGACCGATCGCCCTCGTTCTTGCGCCTACACGCGAACTTGCTGTGCAAATCCAGCAAGAGTGTACAAAATTCGGGCAAGTCCCTCGCCCTGACTTACACCGTGCGCTTGAGCTAACTTCTCCACAGGTCAAACTCTCGAATTCGAAACACTGCAATATATGGGGGTGCTGCGAAGGGCCCACAGATTCGTGACCTGCAACGCGGTGTCGAAATCGTGATCGCTACTCCAGGCCGTTTGATTGATATGCTTGAAACACAAAAAACGAACCTGCGCCGAGTGACCTATTTGGTTATGGACGAAGCAGATCGTATGCTAGACATGGGTTTTGAACCTCAGATCCGAAAGATTGTCGGCCAGATCCGACCAGATCGCCAGACGCTGATGTTCAGTGCGACATGGCCCAAGGATGTTCAAAAACTTGCGAACGTCAGTGATATAATTATAGCTATCTTCCGGCGCTGACGGCCCAATTGACAGGACTTCCTTAAAGACATGATCCAGGTTAATATTGGATCCATGGAACTGACTGCCAATCACAATATCCAGCAAATTGTTGAAGTCTGCAGCGACTTCGAGAAGAGAGGAAAACTGATAAAACACCTCGATCAAATCAGTGCAGAAAATGCTAAAGTACTGATCTTCGTCGGAACGAAACGGGTTGCAGACGACATCACAAAATATCTCCGCCAAGATGGCTGGCCGGCCCTGGCAATCCACGGTGATAAGGAACAGTGCGTACCATTGTCGATCGCCTTTCTCTTAGCCTAATATCTTCGTGCAGGCGTGAACGCGATTGGGTTTTGGGCGAGTTTAAAGCCGGTCGTTCTCCAATTCTCATTGCCACAGACGTAGCGTCGCGTGGGCTTGGTATGTGTTCTACATTACGAGCGTTCGATAACGTGCTTTTATGCACTCTCGTCAAACAACCTAACAGCGGTACTTGATGGCTGTTCACTCTTGTGGACCGCACTCAACGTTTTTGACTTGTCCGCTTGTGCGGTGTCCTGACCTTCTCATCCTCTAACGATAACCGAAGAGATTGTCGGAACCACATTTTAGCTCGACACTCTCGCCGCAACGGTCTTTGGGTGCGTATCCGGATCAAGACAGGACAAAGTAGACACTGCGCGGAACTCGAGAGGCTCCCTGATCGTTGCTCTGCTTCCCTCTGACCTGGCCCAAATACGCTCTCTCGGAAGGGCGTACCTGGGTTTACCCCAACGAACAGTGACAAAGTTCTTGGTATGGTAGTGGTTATGGACATCGATTATAAATTGGTCCTCTCTCGATACCCAGTACCTGCGCGCTTCTTGTCTGTCTCTCCGGGACACGCGGTGCCTCAACTATTCTCTTGTTCACGAGTTGAGGCATCCCTCGACTTCCATGCGACGGTTGTTTGATCATTCCTGTTGTCGAAGTGTTGTATTCCCTTTTGAATGTGTTATTGACTTTTACCTGTTGTTCTTTCATGTTTGTTGTCTGTTCCCCTTGGTCGATGCCTTGTGCACCACAAATGTCTTGTCGTATAGACGTCAAGGATGTTGGCTATGTGATTGTAAGTGTTCTCAAAAAATATCACTTGGAATATATGTGCTGATTGTCTTGCCAGAACTACGACTTTCCGAACAACTGCGAAGACTATATCCATCGCATAGGCCGCACAGGCGTAAATAAATTTCGTGATTGTCATCTGTCTTCGACTAATTATATAACTTTCAGCGTGCAGGGTTGAAAGGCATATCCTATACCTATTTTACCACGGACAATGCGAAGTCGGCTCGCGAACTTGTGAGCATCCTTCGGGAGGCTAATGCCGTCGTTCCACCTCAGTTGGAAGAAATGAGCATGTATGGAGGTGGAGGTGGAGGACGAGGTACGCAGATGTGTGCTCTTTACCGTGACACTCATTGAATAGGTAACCTACCTAGGTCGTTATGGTGGCGGTGGCGGCGGTCGTGGAAGAGGTGGGGGAGGGCGTGGCTATGGTGGGGGAGGTGGTGGCTATGACTCTTATGGGGGTCGAGGAGATAGATGGTAAATCATTACAAGGACCTCACGATACCTTCATTGTTTTCGGGACTGCTGCCAGCTGTAGACGTAGATGTTTTTAGAATCTAATAAGGTTTATCACAATGAGAATGTCGGGGCCCGATCATGACAAGCGCTTACAAGCGTCACGGTCAATAAGCCTTTTGTCGAACTCGAATTTGCACTGGCAGTACATAGGTCCTCGAGACAGACGCATCTGCTTCACAGATCAAAATGCTGTCACATCTCAATGTAATACAGATTGTATGTGTGTATTCAATATTCACGTACTGACGGCACTCTACGTGGTGCTGCAAGAATACAAATCTACCACAGTTGGGCGATAATACATCGGCAATGGCCGCGGCGCAACCACGATGAGCAGTGCAGAGAAGGCAAAAAGGGCCACCACGAGCATTTCAATAATACCACATTTCAAGAGGTACATCGGTGGCTTGTGGTTGTGTTAAACTAAAGGCATCCAACTGATTTTGATGAAGCAAATGCATGAGGCTTTAGTAAGTTATACCGGGTCTTTAAGTTTCTGCCATTTTTTCCCAACGAGCTAGGAGAGGGTCGCTGGTCGTGTGCTGACGCATGTCAATGCAGTAGTGTGCTTCTAAATAATAATACAATATTAATAGCAATATTTTTTTGACACATCCGCTGTCGATGGCTAGGAGGCAAAATCATACCAGTACATTGTGGTACGCGGGCGACCGGTACGTGTGGGTAGAGGGGGACGTGCAGAAAAAGAAAATTTAAGGACTATGTTGGTGCGGATTCCACGAGTCTGGATACACAGAATCAGGAAGCATTAAATTACCAAATAACTCGGCACCCAGTCAATTGGGATGTGGTGACCCGCTGTGGTTTGATAGCGGGTCAACTGACTCGACAGCACTGCGTTACTTGACTGCGCAGGTTCAGGATGTGATAAACCAAGATGCGACGATGGATTATTTGGATGAGGCAGTATTTAGCTGTTCGAAGGTGGGGGATTGGGGTGTGGTGACCCGGCACCCCTTGACTGGTCACCAAATAAATCATACAGTGCCTGCCATGTCTCATGCGATGGTTGGGATGGGGGATCCCACGGCCGCCGTAGCTCGGGTGATGGCATGTAAAACGCGTCATGCTGAGGCGGACTGCCAGTATGAATTGGCAACTGCGGCCGATACGGTGAAACGGGATGCAATAACTCGGAATTGGATGACCAAGGATGTGATGATGAGCTACCAGTGTTAAATGGCGACGTCCCTTGACTGTTCGGATACGACCCGGAATTCGATGGCAAGGCATACGTTGATGGACTGCCGGCGTTTATATGCTGTTGTTCTTGACGGTCCGAAGGACGTAGGGGTCCGTTGTCCAAATTCGATGTCTCAGTATGCGACAATGGACTTCCAGCGTTGAATGGGGACGTCCCTTGACTGCGCGGCCCAGATTTCGATGGCAAGGCATGCGTCGACGGACTGCCAACGTTTATAGGCTCTTGACTGTTCGAAGGACGTGGGACTTCGATATTCGAATTCGATGGCCCACTGGCAACATGCGATAACAAACTGCCGTAATTCGAAGCGCCCTTGCGGACAGGATAGTAGCCCAAGTGCTTTTTTTGTCTCTCGTTTTCTGACACCGCTTCTAATCCTACTAGAACTTGTTCATGAATCCTCCCGTTCGCGTCAGGCTTGCTATCGTACCAACCGGAACTTACAGTCCCATAAGTAGATGCACTGGCCGGATGGTTTGAATCCTTGACCATCTCTCTATGAGCCGCACGGACGTCCTGTTCGATAGGTATGCCATGCAATGGCGGTACGCCATCAATCTGCAGTGTCAGAGGTCGGCGCAATGTCATGGGGGTCCCTACTATGTTATTAGCATTAGGTCTGGTAGTGGAATGGAAGGTCAATTCGGTCTTTTCCCTAATCCCGCCTTTCGGATCCCACCCGCCCCACACTTTCATGGATTTGACACGCGATTTACCGCCATAGCCCAGATCGTTGTACCGTTTTGTGGCCTCCTCCGTTATGTCTTGGTGGTGATCTTTTCGGATTTCTTTGCCGATATGTATCTTTTGGGACAATAACATAAATCATCTTGCCTAATGTTGGGGGTGGCAAATACGGACCTTGGGCACAGGCCTATCCCTGTAGATTGTAGCCGAGCTAATGATGGGGGATTTATCGGTGTCCCCTGCGTGGTAGTTGAAGTTCATATACTGCTGGCCACCAGGCATCTTTTTCCAGCGGCCAGCTGCGCTGGCGAGTCTGGCGCCCCTCTGCTCATCTGTTGCTTCGGTATCGTAGTGTTCAACCATTTTTTGTATGGTTTCCTTCCGTTGGGATGCCGTGACAAGCTTATGGCTAACTGGAATGTCAAATTTTGGGGGCTAGATAATGTCAGTATACGCATAGATATAACAATATTGAACATTCACGTACTGCACGACGGTACAGGATGCTGTGAGAGTGAAAATCTACCGCAGTTAAGCGATGATCCACTGGCAATGGTGCGGCAGCGATGCGAAGTGCAGAGAACATGGTAAAAAGGGCAACTACGAGCATTTCAGTAATATATCAAGAAAGTATGGTTGTGACCAGCACGTTGTAGGAGTCCAGCTGAATTTCGTGAGACAAAAGCACGGACGGGGCTTTATACCCGGTATTTCAGGTGGAAAAACGGAGGGCCGCTGATCGTGAAAAGTGAACGACATCAATCCATCAATTTATATATATTGTAAATAATAATAATAATAATACAATATATGATATATTTCTGGAGATAATTCGGCGTGGCTTCATTGCGCAGGTCCGGTGTGCCGATTTATAAGGCAGTATTTGACTACTCGAAAGGTGGAGAATTGGGTCGTGGCGACCCGGCATGCTGTAACTGGCCACCGGGATTTGCTGAATGCAATGTTTCGTGCGATGGTTAGGGCACCGGATCCCATGGTCTCGCTAGCTCGGGTGATGGCATATTAAATCCGTTATCATGATGCCACGGTGGACTATCAGAATGAAATTCCAGTGGAGGTGAAGCGGGATGCGATGGCTCGGCGTGTGGTGGCAGACTGCCAGGATTACGTTGCGACGGTGGACTGTTTGGATGAGGCAGTATTTGACTGGTCGAAGGCGGGGAATTTGGGTGTGACAACCCGGCACCGGGATTTGTTGAATGCAATATTCCGTGCGATGGTTGGGGCACCGGATCCCATGGTCTCGCTAGCTCGGGTGATGGTATATTAAATCCGTTATCATGATGCCACGGTGGACTATCAGAATGAAATTCCAGTGGAGGTGAAACGGGATGCGATGGCTCGGCGTGTGGTGGCAGACTGCCAGGATTACGTTGCGACGGTGAACTGTTTGGATGAGGCAGTATTTGACCACTTAAAGGTGGGGAATTAGGGTGTGGCCACCCAGCATGCTGTAACTGGCCACTATATAAACCAGGACTTGCTGAATGCAATGTTTCGTGCGATGGTTGGGACACCGGATCCCATGGTCTCGCTAGCCCGGGTGATGGCATATTAAATCCGTTATCATGATGCCACGGTGGACTATCAGAATGAAATTCCAGTGGAGGTGAAACGGGCCCGGGATGTGTGCCAGCGTGAAATGACGGTGGCTGATGCGGTGAAACAGGATGCAATAACTCGGAATTGGGTGACCAAGGCGTGCCAGCGTTAAATGGTGACGTCCTTTGATTATTCGGATGTGGGGACCAGGGATTCGGTGGCAAGGCATGCATCGGCGGCCTGCCAATGTTCATATGATCTTGATTGTTCGAAGGACGTGGGGATCCGTTGTTCAAATGCAATGATGATGTCGCAGTATCATGATGAGGTGACTGATTACCGGCGTTGAATTGCGATGACTCTTGACTGCTCAGAGAAATATGTGATGGCTCGGAGTTTGTCTGCAAGAAATGCATCGACGGATTTCCAACGTCCAAATGCTGTCGCTTCGAAGGACGTTCGTCACCCAGATGTGATGGCCCAGTATATGAAATCCCAGTATCATGGTGAGGTAACGGCCTGCCTTGCGATGACTCTTGGCTGCTCAGAGAAATGTGTGACGGCTCGGAATCCGATGACAAGACATACAGTGATGAACTGCCAAGATTCATATGCTCTTGACGATTCGAAGCACGTGGGAGTCCGCTGTTCAAATGCGATGTCCCAGTATCATGAAGTGACAGCCTGCCAGCGTTCAATTGCGATGACTCTTGAGAAACGTGTGACGGCCCGGAAATCGATGGCAAGGTATGCGTGGACGGACTGCCAACGTGCATATGCTGTTGCTCTTGTCTGCTCAAAGGATGTGGGATTTCGTTATTCGAATGCAATGCCCCGGCATGCGATGACGAACTGCCGGCGTTTGATGACAAGGCATGCGTTGAACCTTGGCTGTTCAAAGGACGTGGGACTTCTTTATTCAAATGCGATGGCCCACTGGCATGGAATGACGGACTGCCGGTATTCGATCCAGGCGACCCGTGATCAGAAGCGCCCATGCGGACAGGAAAGTTACCTAGGTGCCTATTTGTTTGCTCGTCTTCTGATACCGCTGTCAGTCCCACTACGACTTGTTTGTACGTCTTCCCATGCGCGTCAGGCTGGCTATCGTGCCAACCAGATACTACAGTCCCATAATTAGACGTGCTAGCCGGATGATGTGGATCCTCGGTCATCTTGCGATGAGCCGCACGGACGTCCTTTTCGACAGCTATGCTATCCAATAACGGTACATTGCTAACCTGTAGCGTCAGAGGTCGGTGCATGGTCATTGGCTCCCCAATCATGTTCTCATGTTTGGGTCTTTTGGCAGAGTGAAATGTAACTGAGGTCTTTTCCCTGATCCCGCCACCGGGGTTCCAGTCGTTTAACATCTTCACAGATCTGACATTCGGGTCGCTGCCGAGATTGTCGTAGTGTTTCGTGGCTGCCCAAGTCATTTCTTCATGATGAGATAGCCTCACGTGTTGATCGAAATGCATCTTTTGACAAGACATAAATTAGCTTGTCTAATGCTGGGAATGGCAAATACAGACCTCAGGCCCAGGTCGATCCCTATAGATTATACCCTGAGGTTTAATGACAGGAGAATTTTTGGTGTCTCCTTCGTGGTAATTAATTTTCAAAAACTCCTTCTTATTTGGCGACGGGTTCCAGCGGCCAGCCGCGATCGCCAGTTTGGCCTCCTTCTGCTCAGGTATTGCACTGGTTTCGTGGTACGCCTTCATTTTGTTTATAGTATCTTTTACCTGGGACGTCGCGACAAGGCCAGCTGGCACAACAAATTTAGGGGGCTAGTTAATGTCAGTGTATTGCGTAAAATGCAACAGTATTAAATATTCACGTACTGCACGACGGTACAGGCTGTGAGTATGCATGTCTTCTGCAATACTAGAGCGATGATCCACTGGCAAGGGAACGGCACCGATGAAAAGTGCAGAGAAGGCGGTAAAAAGGGCAATTACGAGCATTTCAGTAGTGTATCAACAAGTTGTATCAGAAAGTTGTGGTTATGACCAGCACGTTTGGGAGTCCAGCTGGGTTTCATGAGACAAAACACGAGGCTTTATACCGGGCCTTTTGGTTTTCCACCTGAAATATGATTATTCTTTCTCGACGGAAAAGGAGATTAGGCCTATGTAAAGAATGTGCCCCGGGTCGCCAACTCCAGTCAAAATTAGAATCTAGGCAAACTGAAACGGAAACGGACAGAAGTCAGATCCATAAGTCTCCATGGCTACTATTATCTCACTGGGGCGTATCTTCGACCAGAGGCACATTCCGCAGGCTAATAAGATGTGGGTGGGCAGATCGACTGCTTCAATCCCTTTGCCTGGTCGTACTGTACCTGTCCTGCTGCGAATACGAACACTTTTTTATCGTAAGATTTTCGAGACTCATTAATATTGAGGCTTTTCTTATTAAACTATTTAACGACCACTCGCGTATTGACATTCTTTCGCAGTCACTTGTTTCTACCGAATCTTTAGCATGGTTGCCTTTGTAATTTCAGCAGTATCATAAATAGAGCCGTTTTGGAAAATTTACCGTCCTCCGAGTCCTGACCTTCACGAGAAAATTTGTCAGAGATGGCGGGTTGGCGGAATGGTAACGCGCTAGTCTCCGAAGCTAGAAATTCCGGGTTCGAGTCCCGGGCCTGTCGTTTTTATTTCAGAGGCGGCACTTTTTGCACCAAAACATGCATCTACGTATTACAGTAAAATTACAGTCAACCACAGTAGTGTAGCAAATATAAACTATGTATAAGATAATGATACTTGTAGAAGGCTCTACCCCCCACGCAGGCCGTACTGGACTGTCCGTACGAATGAATCAGGCAGGTCCTCGGGAACGTCTGTAAGGTTAGATACATCGTCCTCAGCAATTACCCCGTGGTCTTCCTGAGCAACATGAGAGCGAGAGCGAGACTGCAACCTATCCTTTGTTTTAACATACGCGGCACGGGCGGCCCGCCGTCCAGCTTTGGTCCTCGTCGCCGCCTTTTTCGTCTGAACCGCAGCCCGGGTTGATGTCGGCTGCGCATAGCCCTGTGTCGAAATAGTCTTCCCACCGGGAGCGCAAGTGGTGATGTATACTTCTGGAACAAAAAGTTTCCGTGAGGGTGGTTTTGGACGAGCAGGAATTCGCAGAACGATGCCCGATAGCGTGGAATGCTCCCGTCCATGAAGAGAAGAGTTTGGAACAGATGTCACCTTTTTCTTAGTTTTGACAATTGATCTACTGTTTGGCGGAGAAGGGAGTGAAGCAGATATCTTCCGTTGCTTCGCAGCCCTAGACGGGCTTTCCTCTAGGTCAAAGTTCCTTTTTCGCCCCCTCTTAGTGTTTGGTTTTGCCTCCTTTCTTTCCCACACATTCGGCAACAAACTTTCCTGTTCCCGCTTCTTCTTTCTCTCGGTTGCAGCCTCCTTTGTTCTTGTCTCCTTCCATAATTCCTCTTGCAACATCTCAGCAAACTTCTGCGCGTCTCCTTGCAGCCAAACATCAAACACGCCCTCCCACTCTCTAGTTGGCACGGGGAAATCCAAGTTCAAGTAGGCGGTCCTTATAGAAGGCTCTTCATCAGACGAGGGGGAACGGCGAGGTGATGGTGTGGGCGTCAGAAGACCAGTGGCTTCTTTAGAAGCGGCGCCACGAGAGTGCACCGCTTTCGCAAATTCGCGAACAATCCGTTTGGTCCCTGGTACTCTCAGGCTGGTCCCTACCACTAATAGCAGATCCGCGCCACTCCTGCCTTTCCCCCTTGATGATCCAATTAGATCTCTCCGAACCATCTCACCCACGCCTTCCCCATCCTTGTGTGTCTCATTGTACAGCACCACACTTGGCCTCAGCTTTCCCACCCCTCGAGCACGCTTACCCACCAACTGCCTCGTGGCTTCCATGGAAGTGCACTCTGGGCAACGAGGTGGTGTTCCCAAGGATAGCGATGGCAGGTGGTCCTCGAGAGGAAAGGAATGGGTGCAGGTCTGACAATGCAGAGTTTGGAGAGTCCCGTGAAGCGGAATACATCTCGGGGTCTCGGCTGGAGGGGAAGGGAGTCTGCTAGATGAAGCGTGGGGGGTGGCCGGTTGTGGGATAGGTGTGGTGACTTCTCGCACGGGTTGCCTTCCTTTCGAACGAGGCTTGTATCGTCGGTCATCAAACACGGGTACACCGAAAGATAGACCAGACTTGCGCTCGATTGCATCGATGTTTTGGGTGTAAACCCGAAGGAGTTTTCCACGGTCGTTGAGCGCACGTAAGACTTGGTGGAAAGGGGTAGGTTCAGCGGCTTTAGACAGCTCTGATAGCTGAGCGATCATTTGGCAAAAGAGAGATGTTGTGTGCTCCGACTACATGTGATGATGTGGTCAATAAACGAAGAACAACGAATGAAATTGTCATCTACGAAGGAACGAAATATGGTCTCGAAACACAGCCATAAAATAAGGAAGGAGCAAGATAGTAGACGCTCACATTAAAGACCGAAGCATCAAACAGATCTTTGCCTGAGTTCAAAGCCTCTCGGGGATTATCTCGCTTCAATGTTTGGAAAAGACCTTCAGATGATCTAAAGTCAGGAATCCCAGCCTGTACAGATATTCCGGCGCCTGTATAGCAAAATAACAATGAGGTTCTAAACTCGAGATATTGAAACTGAAAAATTCTCACCGCAAACAATTACGATCCGTTTAGCTCTCATGATAGCTTTGATAACTTTAATAACGTGCGCGGTCGGATCCGGACTTGGTATTAAAAATGAGGGGGATTGGGGGAAAGGCGACGAGGCCTGGATTGGGAGGAAGACGGTCATAGAAAGCAAGTACCGATGAACCGTCAACTCACTGTCGCTTTGTGCCGTGACAGGAGCTTTTCAGTTTTGCGGGTGGTGTGGCGTGAGATTGTATGTCACACTTGTGATGCGTTTTTATCACGTGACTCTTAAAATGCCAGCCGTTGTACTGTCATCGTCTGTTCCGGTATCAGTATTACCAGAGCAGCACAGAGCAATACTAGGATCTACTCCTGCATCCTTCAACGATATTCCACCCGTTCTTCGTCATAAGGAAGAAAACGTAGCGGTCACCCTCGATCCGCCTATCGAGGGCTTTTCCGAGCAAGATTGTGCGCAGGGAACGCTCTACGTGATCGATAGGTAATCTTTTTCATTGCGAAATTCCATCCAGACTAACTGATATTCAGTGTCCTCGTCTTTATTTCAAACACTGGTCGGGGTTTCCAAATCGAATACCCGGCTATCACACTCCACGCCATTTCGCGTTCAGAATCCGGTCCCTCCATTTATTGCCAACTTGATGAGCATGCAGGGGACACGGAGAATGTACCTCCAAGAGATGAAGACTTCTCTGACATGAGAGAGCTCATTATTATTCCAAAAGCTGAGGCTGCGTGTGAGTCTTGCTGTGCGATTGCCACACCACCCATGTTCACACAACCTTTTCAGTAGAGCCAATATTCGAAGCTCTCTCCCTCTGCGCAGCTCTCCACCCGGACAAGGTAACATCAGACGACGAAGACATGGACGGCACCTTTGCCGACGCCGACGAATCTGGGTTTGACACTTTCACGGGAGATGAGAGCCAGGAACTCAGTGAGGTTGGGAGGGTGCGCAGCAATTTTTTAAACGATAATCGATATATGCCATACTAGACCACGCTTTGTTTCCTCCCGATGTCTACCAGGCCGCACTCGAGCACCTCGAATCCATCATCTATGATCCCCATGATCATTCGGAACCCAATGGCATAAATGGTCAAGCCACAAACGTGGGAAACGAGACAGAAGGAAGCCTGGAGAATCGCCGGGATTGAACGGTAGTACTAAACAAAAGTATAACGGCTATCCCTACTTTCGGGAGAAATCGTCGATTACTGTAATCAACAGGCTTTCATGACTAGCAATCCAGTGCAAAGTCGAAAGTACGTACATATAAATACGATACGTGGACTTGTGTATCACAGTATCCGTGTTATTAGTCGAGGAGCGTCTAGCTGAGGTTTCAGTCGTAACTTCTAAAAATGGAATCAAAGTTACCAGTTTAGGAACATTTTCATCACACT
Organism: Hygrophorus russula; assembly: GCA_003314125.1. Lineage (NCBI taxonomy): Eukaryota > Fungi > Basidiomycota > Agaricomycetes > Agaricales > Hygrophoraceae > Hygrophorus > Hygrophorus russula. Next base: position 912 of record QLPE01001477.1, on the reverse strand, counting down.
CAGTTCTTGTGTGAGCACTTTTCTAAGCATCCAAGCTAGTGTAACCTTCGACTGTTTGCACCCTCGTATCCCACAAAACCAGGAGTCAAAATCAACATGGACAAGGTGACAAACCTTTGCAGCCTCCAATTTAACAGGGGGGCACTTTTATTGTCTAGTAATGTCGACGTCTGAAACAGACCCAAGTAACCAAAACAGAGTAAAGAGGTGGCGGAAAAACATCGGCCTTCAAGAAGATTTGTTTCCACAGACTGAGACACCTGTTCATCTTTGGTAGCTGTCTTAGTGGTAATCGGCCATTGGGTGGCATGAGGCGAACGCACTCCTGAGGGACCGAGTCCATCGTCACAGACGATATCTCCGGTTGCATACATAAAGGAATGGACTGTCGACAAACACCTTAGCTATTTGTTCCGGACCATTGAGGTGTACCAGGGGACCAATGTATAGCCCACACATCCGAGTGGAAAGAGTCGAATACGTTCGTCGAGGATATAGATGACGTTGAGTTCGAAGGGATACGCGATGTTCGAGATTTGATGAAGGCAACTGCATGTCACAAAAAATCGGCATGTATTTTATCTGAGGTTTTATTGAAATTTTGGTACGTTCAGTCCGTAGCACAATGTATGATGAAAACCGCGAACCTGGCTTGCAAGGAAAGACGATGGAACACTAGCAGATAGTTTTGTTCCAAAACAGACAAACGCCAAATCAATTACTATATAAATTCGTCAAGCTCAAAAACATTACACCAAAAGATTATTCTCAAAATATCATGCTCAGAAGCATGGGGGATACCCTCATACTTGCTTTTCTTCACCAGCAACTTCTTTCTCCGATGCCGACCATGTCTCCGAGGCCTCGTTGACGCCCATTAGGGACGTATCAAATCCGTTGGCTTCCAAATAC
>QLPE01000170.1:1811-44561 GCA_003314125.1 Hygrophorus russula | reverse complement strand
CAGAGGGCCCGAACCATAGTTCCCTTATCGGGGAAGGACATTTTATTAGTGTATTGCCAGTGGATCATCGGCTCGAAGGTTTCAAGTTTCCGGTCGTTTACATGCCAAAGCTAGTAAAGGCCCACTCCACTTCATGTCCTTGCTTATGGCAACGTACGTCATTCACAGGAGATAAGACTCCGGAGTTGTAGGCGATCTTTCCCTTTTTTTAACTATATTCTTGACACTCATCGGAATCTGTGATAGAACATGATGCCAATACGCTCATGGAAGACGTCCATCATCACCAGGACAACGTGTTAAATGACTCGGCGCAACTCGGATGTGGAAAAAAAACTATATGTACGGTCATTTTTTCAAGCAAGCCATTCAACTTAGTCGCTGGCGACCGTAAAACCTATTCAATTCACGTACATCCCTCTCATCATACCATGGTCCACGTTTTCGCCATCATCATCGCTTCCATCGCCCTCACTCTCGCACCCACCCCGCTAGCTGCTCCCGTATTCCAGTATGGTCTAATTCCCAGCCTCATTGTACACAGGCGGACTAACATGCGAGTCTTGAAGGGGGTACACAGAGCTAAGCGTACGACGGAATGCTAAGTTATTCGCCCGTGGAAATTGTGGTAGCCTTCCCTGTGGAAAACCACGCAGGACTCAGGCTGATAGAGACCTGGAGGCGCTCCGCGAGCGCAATCGTCAGCAACGCATTAACGCCCTTATTGCCTCCAGAGCGCAGATCGTTCAACCCGTAGTTCACGACGTCAACCCTGGTGATTTACGGGATCGACGGACGGGGGGCGCGTATGCTATGGGTTTCTCCGCACCCAGTAGTAACTCACGTTTAACGCCCCTTAACTATCAGGAACCGGCTCAAAGTAGGTTCAAATCACGCCTCTTGTGTCAGATACGGCAAACTTATGCTACCTCACCGCAGATCCATGAGGGGCCTGAGAAAGGAGTTTTAGTAATTTAATGTAAATTTTTGTGTGTCTTGAAGACGACATTTCCTAGCTTAGAAGCGAACGAGCTTATTAGTATGTCCGATAGTTGATATTCGTGTGATTTACTATAGTAACCCATCATGAATGTATGTCACGTGTTTTATTATTATAATTTCTTATTATTTTGATTTATTTGTAATGGACTCTTCACTTTTACCAAAAAAATTAAAACGTTCTGCTTCAACTGTTTCTCTTCCAACTCCACCTCCAACTCGTCGTCGTCGTACTAACAAAAATACAAATAAAGAAGTAGACCCTAGCGCCGACACCGACACCGACACCGACACACACACAGACACTGACACTGACGTCTCCCCAGCTCCCCTCCTCTTCCGTATTCCACCCCGTCCTCCCATCTCTCCACCGCCTTCCCGTCGTCGTACCCAACCACAACAACCCCATGTCTCGCCCCCTGCCACCCCAAAGCGACAGCTCCGCGCGCGCGACCACCGCCCCGTGCGCGACTCCCCCAACAACCCCTTCCTCGTAGACACTCCCCTCTCACTCTCCCCCCGCGCAGTCCTCGACCTCGAGCGTCCAAGTACGCCAACCCCCGCTGATTACGCCGAGAAGCCAACCATCACCTATGTCTTGTACGTAATCCCGCTTCTTTCCTCCCCTAGTTGTAGCTCACTCTCCTGTAACAGCCGCGGCGTAAAAGCCGAGTTTGCCAACCCTCTCTACAGACCAGATGGGGTCCCAGGTCCCTCGACGCCACCTCCCCACACGTTGCCACTCACGGATCCGGACTACTCGCCTGACGTTCGGTGTCCCCCCAGGCTACTCTTCCGCGCCGCGAGGCGGCAACAGGGAAAGAAAGGTGCGAAGACGGTGAATGCGACGGATGTGTTCGGCAGCGAAAATGAAGGGGACGGCGTTGCGCGGAAGCTGACCTTTGAGAAGGAGGTGAAACCGGCGCAGGCGCGGCGTAGCGTGGACGCGGAGGTGCGGCACGATGTTCAGACGGAGGTCCAGCGTGGCACAGAGGCGGATGAGCGGCACGGCGTGGAGGTCGGCGTTCCGGAGGGAGATAAACCTGGTGAGCGTGTTTAAGCTCAGCGTGTCCCCCATTCCTTTTTATTTTTTTTATTTTTTGCCTCCTGTTTTCCTTCTGCGTGCGATACCTTTGTTTTGTTCTCCCCATGCTGCGACACCCAACATTATCTACCCAACGCACGACAGCCTCTTTACGCATTTACAGTATTTTTATATACGCGCTTTCTTGCCTTGCTCGTTGACGAAATGAAATGAATTTATCGAATGAATCGTCAAATGAGTTACTGAATGTCTGGCTTGATTTTTTTTATTGACCGTTCGCTTCTCTATTATTATGGGTACCAACGCGTGTATAACAACTGTCGCGTCTTGGTGCGGAATAAATAGTACTATCCTTGTTTTCCCAGTGATTTTTTGGAAGTTAGTTCGAGTCAATACTGGTTCAGCACGACACTCAGGAATCGTAAGGGACACACAAACGTAAAATCCCCCTATCAAAGTTGGTGCCTAAGCACTTAGACCTGCCCCTAAAAATAATAGAGCAGCCTGCTATCACAGGATCACAGGACCACCTGGATGATCGTCCGGGTTGCCACCCACCCAAATACGCTGGACACGATAAGGGAACAACTCATTCCGCGATGTGGCCTCGTCATCGATGTGCTACTTACCCCATGGAACTCATTGAGCGGCTAATCCAGCTGCAGTGGTTTCGTTGCATGTAAATCGGTCCGGGACGTGAACGATGACGAACCCGAGTTTCTTGCTGACATTCTCGGTGAACGGCCGCTCACGGCTACTTTATTAGCCTGGGCGGCTTCGTGAAAGATATTATTGAGCAGGGAGGTGGTACTCAGGCCATATGCCTCCAAGGTCCTCCACAGAAACATTTGGAGCAATCCACTACAGGCGTTATAATGGCAATGAGCACGTGACGTTCCAAACTTTGTGGTTGTTGTTCAAAACCTTCCACTACCACTAGAAACACTTCCAGTTGTCAGATCGCCTCCCTGCCAACCTCGGCCCTACGACGACGATAGAAATGCATACCATAAAACGCAAGGACAAATTTGCTCTGCTCGCCCAAGTAATGCTTGTGTAAAAACGATGTCAGAAACAGAACAGAATCTGGAATGTGACAAGCCAATCAGTGGCAATCGGGCGTCCCAGTCACGTAAAATAGCTCAACTGCTCAACTGTGATGCCAGATAAAGGTCCGATCTATATGGATTGACTCGATCTGCCACTTCACGTAGGGTTTGTGCCCAGATGTTCTTCGTGACGCGAAGGTTTCCTTTGGACCATTCGGTAATAGGTGATCATGCCGTTACCAGTCCAATGAAAAACTACCGTAATCAGAAGACTAATCGTTAGCTTACTAAAGCTCGTTGACGAGTCCGAGTTGTGCTAAATGGATAAGTCTGAGAGCATCGGCCTAATACGGTAAATGTCCAAAAGAAAGTCGTTACGATAAGACATGCATCAATTCCGGGTACATCTTGACTGCGCACTTTGACAGTAAATTGTAGTAGGAAACGGATTGGAGTTCTGTAAACTAGTAGACCTCAGCTACTTCCTGCAGGCGGCCACCACGAGGCATAGCAGTGCTGCCATCACCGCATCCGTCAGACCTGCCAGCTACCACTCATCCATGCCAAAGCAGAGCCAGGACCTAGAGAGTCAGAGCGGAGCAATTGATGTGGCGAGGTATGCTGAGCGGGAAAGAGCCAGATTGCAGGCCGTCGAGCAACAATGGAGACCTTTGACGACAGCGCGGGAAAAAGAACGACAGGTGAGAACAACTCGAGTGCTCGACAGAGTACTTCTGGAAAGTGTTTAAACTGGTCCACAGGGATACCCAATTTCGTCACCGTCAACATCAAGCGGAAACCAGCCACGAACTTACCCGCCAACCTCTGCGATAAACTTGGCCCCGCCGAACCTGCGTGTAGAGACATCTGTACCGATACCGTCACGAGTCACCGAGACTCTACCACGAATAAATCCGCCGTCTTCTGAAAGGCAACAATGGCCGGCGCACAAGCTGGTCTTCGAAGAGTCCCCTCCCGCATCAGCGAGCTTTTCGCCCACGTGGTCAGCGGAGAGCCCAGTTTGGCCACATGGTCCCTCTGCGAGCGGGTTGTTTCCCAGCCAGCCGCTGTCTGACATAGATGGACCCAGATATCAGACAAGTCCCACGGAACGAGCGCGGCCCACACCATCGGGATATGAGCCCAATTTAGTCCGTTCCACCCATGACGGCGACTTGCGATGGCAGATGCACCCAAGGCCACGAGCGCCAGGCCCGGACGTCCAGCAGGGCCGTTTTCATTTTGATATGCGAAGACATGACGAGGACTCCGAGGGTGACTACGAGGATCACGTGGAACAGAGGCTGGCAGAGATAGAGTTACGACGTACTGGGCTCAATACACGGGACGAAGAAGCGGCGTGGCGGGAGACATTAAGAATGAGGGAGGAGGCTATCAGGCTAGAGCAGGGGGCGAAAGTGAAGGATGCGGCGGCGAGGCGGAAAGAAGAAGCAGTACATCAGAAGGAATTAGAGACGCTTAAAAAGGAGGCTGATCTCAAAAAAAGAGAGGATGAAGTCAAACGACGTGAAGAGGAACTGAACCGCAGGGACACAGAAGAGGGGGCCAGACAACAATACCTACGGCAGGAAGAGTTCCGCAAACGCGTAGAAGAGATTCGGCGCCGTACAGAAGAACGTAAAAGACAAGACAGAGCAGGATCCTATTGGAAGAGTCGAGCGGGATTCACTTCATATGCCTCTGCTTCGCAGTCTTCGTCTGCCCCAGCAAGTTCCGCACGGTCAGGACAGAACCACGGTGGTTCTACCACAGAGAATCCAAATGGTAGGAACAACGCATCGTCTAGTTGGAGTGGAAATACAAGACCAGCCTGGTCGTCAACTCGGCCAAGTCAGTCGAGTAGGCCGAGAGGCGCATGGGTAAAAACAACATCAACTGGTTTCAAGTCAGGAACAGGTCCACAACTGTCAGGGAGTGATTGGGCACGTCGCCAAGCAGAGCAAGCAAAGAAGCGCCAAGAGCAGTTTCGTCTAGAACAGGAACGCCTGGAGCGTGATAGACAGGCAAAAGCGGGAAAACTTTTGTCCAAGGAGGAAGTCGTCCGGCTGTTTGAAACACACCACCGCCAATGGTCCGAACTTTATAATTTCGACGTGCTTCGTTGGGACAGTTTTCCGTGGCCGATACTGAGAAGCTCGTTTGTCCCTGATGAATTGACGACTACGGCAATTGGGGCCTACGTTCTTTCCCCCCACTATCCCGGAGATGCTGCTAAGACATCGAAGGACCGTATCAAGGAGCATATAAAAAGGTGGCATCCGGATCGTTTTGAAACGAAGTTGCTACCTAAGGTTGTAGAAGGGGAGCGGGAGAAGGTCAAGCATGGTGCTGGGCTGGTAGCGAGATGCCTTAATGATCTATTGACTCGTTCAAATGTTACCTCCGTATTTTCATAGTCGTAGCCATATATTACATAACAAGGCCCTGTTATCTTCAGACCGTCGAGTAAACGAGTATCAGCTCGACATCTGTACTCAAGACTCCGAACTTCAGAGAGTCAAAGCGAATAAGACCTCAAAGTCTGGATTCACGACATTATTGTTGGATTAGTTTGGGCTGCTTGAAGACAAATAGCTGAGCGTTTCATATGTCGCCTCGGGTTGATTTTTTTCGCACCAATTGTGAGTTACAGCTCGAAAGTTTTCGGCCCCTAATCAATCGGTGATGAAGTTGCTTTTTCGACAGGAAGATTGAAGGAGGATTGACTTTACGAAATGGCATGGTATGCGAGAACAAGGTTCTCAAGGAAGTGCGTGGCGAAATCGTATGCTTTAAACTCACTTTAACTCAGTCTGTAGCGGCAACAACTATACAGTCTATGTTGATAACATGACTGCAAGAGTACGTGAGAGGCCTCGAGGTATGCTGAGCTCCGCGTGGCGTAACCTACGTCGTCCCACTTCATAAATTCAGGTCTCGGCGCGACACGTTCCGCAAGGGGCTGCCTAGGGGGGGGGGGTCCGGCAATTGCAATTGCCGAACCGTTGCTGTATGTCTTCGGATTCGAATGATCATAATTCAAATATTAACATGTACAATATGACACAACTTTAAAATAGGCCGTGTAAGACCTACCACTCAAATGCGCGTTTCACGTCCCCCACGGTACTCCAGATTCCTCGAAGATCTAGAGCCTGGGTTGAGGAATGCAATCCTGAGACGTGTATTGATATTGCATGTTCGAGTAGAATCGGAATGGAACATCTAATACTAGTCCGAGAACCCGCCGTTATCGGATCACCTCGTAAAGCAAGTCCCACCTCTATTGTCCCTGTTGGAATTTTGTTGATCTGAGGCTGATGTGGATTCCCTTTGCGTCAATCCACTGCCACGCCCTAAATGAGCTAGCTAACCTAAAAAGCTACCGTGATCTGGGTCACTTCTATTGGAAAAAATACAGTGGCCGACGAACTTTTACCGTTTAATTGTTTGCTAGGGATGGCAGGTAATATATTCAAATACTTCTTGAAGTCTTGAAGTGGAACTTAGAAAAATTCTGCTTTGGAAACATTTCTTTTATTTATGGACACACGATGCGACACGTTCTCATAGCCCCCAAAGGACATATTGCAAGGCAGCGCAAACACAGGAAGTATCCTCTTGCTCACGCTAACATCGACGCCGCTAGAAACTTCTTGAAACATTCGGCACCTGTTTTGTGGAAATCAGAACATTTCCCTTACGAAAACGCACGGGTGGTGGCTGAAGCCTGAGGCACGATGCTATTCGGGTCAATCATATTCGTAACGCCATTGGCACCCGGCCTAGGGGAGCTGACGTGGGAGGTTTGTTGGGAGGCGCCGCGCATGTGCAGTCCTTGTACATGGGTCGCCGTTGTTGTAAATCGATCGATAAGGACCTCGAAAGACACCTGCCGGACCTGAAGAATAAAAGGATGATCCTATGAGCCAACGAACAAGATGAGACATTTTCGGAAAGTACCCTACCATTGGCAATGGCAGTGGTGTTGGAACAGATTGAGTATGCAGATATGGTGACCCACATCCACAAATAATATCATCAATTCACACAACTGTCACTGCTGCCGAGCAAGTTTGGGCGGTGACTGATGATAAACACCCTCAGTTCTTTCACTTGCCCGCAGTGTCGACGATTGCGATGCCGTTTAAGCCCCCAAAATAATCCCTTGAATTCGTACCTCAATAGGTGTTTTCGCAAGCCATTCCACTCGTTCGACACAAATATCAGCTATTACAACCGTATCGAGCTTCTCCCTGTTTTCAATGTCTTGATGATCGAATAATTGGCTCTTTTCTAGACTCTGTGGCTGCAGTTCTTTCCAGGAAAACGTGTCTCCTCGACATCATTGAACCATTCGTCTGGCGTATACTACCAGGATACTCACCCACCAACCGAATGAGATCGATCACTGGCTCAAAATCCCGGGAGACTGGTGAGAGTGTTTCAAAGGCGGAGGTTATACTCTCAGGCATGTTAATGTCCACATGGAGTCCACGGACGGCTAACTTACCTTGTATTTGAAGCAGGAGGGATGCCTCATCTGAGCGCTTAGTACGATAACGGCGCTCGCAGCATTTACAACCGCTCACCTATACGCAAGTAGATCAATAACGTATAGGCTCACTTCAAGTGTTATTTCATCAAAGAAGTCGAGAACAACGAAGGCCTCAGCCACAAGGGTCAGATATGATCGCAATATCAGATAGCGTTCGGGCTTACCTTTACAACTCCTTTTACGCATGTTACACTGGCTTCCTGTCAGCTCCCGGACACTAGGAAGGCTGCAGAAGGTTCCACGAGGCACATCTACGGTCAAGAAACTACCACGGGCTCCCCCGCATATCCAGTATGTTAAATCACCATCCAAACTTCCCAGTCAGCTCGTCTCGTCTTTGGACATATCATACTTCCGAAGGCTTAAGTCCGCCTTCTGACGACGAACTATTTGTCTTCGCCCAGTCGCCCCACGCTTATCGACTTACGCCGCTGTGACCATCTTCGTCTCCACTCGCCTGACCCTTGCGCTTGCCATTTGTTTTTTCCTTTGGTCATAACCCCAGCCGCCAATTCGCCATCGTTTACGAAAGTTGAGGGCCACTGAAAACGTGGCTAATTCGATCCCTGAAAATCATGGAGGCATGGAATGGCCACGGAGGACCATCAAAAGGATGCAGTCTTTTGGCATTCATATCCCACCACGCCTCACTCGCCAATTCTAGCGGATAAAAGTGGGACAAGCTATCAGATTGGCACAAAATGAAGATACTCGGTTCCTCGATTGTGGTGGCTAAGTCCAGGCAAAAAGGGTTTGACCGTAATAATTGGTGAAAAAACACAACAACCCTGCTCACTTGTATCCCAATATCCAATTTTCTACTCCAATACCCGCGTATGATGGGTTAGGAGCGGAGTCATGTACGAGGTTGATAGCATGGGTGGATCATTGGGAACGTCGTCGCTTTTTGATGGGTGGAGCTAGAAGTAGTGTGAATATGGGGAGGAAAACATTGATTTCTTACTCTCGCGGTTCTCCTCGGCTTGCGTTAAGCACCGACACTGGCACGGGATGGTAACGTCGGGGCATTCGGATCTCAACTTCTGCAAAGGAATACCCCACCTCCAAAGCCAAAGTCCTACGTATATGTAGTGACTTGTTTCCAAGTTCAGCACTGACACGGGCCTAGTTGGAAATAGCATCCGGAACTTCAGGTATACAATGCTATTGTCGAACTTCAAGCTTCAAGCTCGACGGCACCAATATCGCACAGTCGCCTATAAACGCAGAGATTCGAGTACAGTCCTTTCAAGTTCAAGTTATCAAAAGCCAAGCGGGCATGGACAGTCCGACTGACCCCAGTCAAGTCCGATCTCCGCGAACTTGGCAGACTCCAAAACAAATTGCCTCAAATAGCAAGGTCGAAGCTCGAACGACTCGTTTGAGGCTCACTGGGGGACTGGCCCAGAGAATGTCGAATAAATATTCGCGTGTTACAGTGGGTTTGCCCTGTCTGATATCACGAAATTCTGCCTTGTGGACTGACCGTTTTATTCAGGCAGATATCAACAAAGTCATCTGAACGAGCTATCGCAAAAACTACACCAACTACACCACCACAACAACAATTCTAATGTGTGCACAGTCGTTATTCGCGTGTCAATTACATAGCAGATGCGACAACCCCTCTCATGTCGTACAAACATTACGATGAATCTGGCTTGATCCGCCATCACAGTAACCCACGTAACTGGTCGTGACGACCCTCCCAGAATTTACATTAGTAATTGTATTCGTCACGAAGGAGTTGTTCTGATCTCCTGAAACAATGGTGAAAGAGCTGTTGGCGACGTCGACGTCTGCAGTAGATGAAATGACCTGCAGGGGACTACTGGCTGGCTGTATTGCAAAATTCATCAGCCCCAGCTATAGCGATGATGACAGACGATGAACTCACTGCGAATGTTGCTCGTAACTTACTCAACATTTCACGATGGGTGGAAATCTTCCTTGCGTTTGTCACGGATATGACAAATCGCATGATAAAGCAACGCCTTTTTTGAGTAAACTTTCGGATTTCGATTAGGCAGCTATCGAAATCAATGTGAAATTCGAATCAAAGGACCACATGAACCACATACTCGAGTAGTTTCTGGAGATTATGGGACACTGTAGGTGACTGTCTGCCCTCTATCTCTTCAATTAAGTAGCAAACTACATTGCATGCGTCGCGTGCCAAGTCCACAATACCATCTTCGTTGATCCTTGCTCCCTGTATATCTCGTGAGCCAGAGATTGCAGAACGGGAGAACAGGATGCTCGACGAACCTGGACATTATCCAGGATGACTAATGCTTCGACGGCAGCTTGACGGAGGTCCCGAATAGTTGTCGAATTAACAGCACGTTGCAAGGTTGTTAAGACGGTATTGGAGACCATAGAGTGGCTGCATCGTTGATCCATAGCTATCTGTGGGTTTGGTATACGCAGTAAAGTATAGTGAGGTATCAAAATTGAGGGTATTTATACGGGGACGCACATGTAGTTTTCGGCGGCTGGGTTCTAACCGGTGTGCGATGATAGCAGATTTGGGACAGACATCAGGTGCCATCATGATCTGCAAGGGTCTCTGTCAATCACGGAGACAATTGCAGATCAGTAAATCCTGTCGGAGGCAATTGTAGATCATTAAATCCCGGGCTGTGCCAAGACGAGCCTTTGACCCACACTGACATTGCCTCATGTTACGAAAGAACAAAACCATTAGCTGGCTGTGAGAAGAGGTGAAGTCGAGGAAGCTAGCCCATGTTTTCTACTTCTTAGGCACACAAACGTCGACAAGGCTTCTGCCGCACCGTCCACAGTTGACCTGGTCAAATACTCCAAACGGAATTGTTCCCTCTTTCCTCAAGCCTCTGCAAAGACAGATGTACTTGAGATCCCGGATCTCAGACTTCTGGAAACGGATGATCAGGCTGTGACTATAGGAAAGTCACCACGTCCGTCCACGCCGCCTCCTGACGCCCAACAATTGGGGCTTTAATGCCCCCCACACTCGGCGACTTCATTGAAAGAAGAAGGCTGATCCCAGTCACCAGTCCCTAAACTGGTGGGTTCCAATGTCATGAATACCAGCGTCAATTCCAATGGCATTATCGGCCGTCCGGCCATTGGTGCTGCAGTATTGTGTCTGTTTCGGGCTAGGATGCCGACACGTCCTGATCAACAGTAAAAAGAGCGATACCAACTTCAGCACACACCCAATCAGTTTATCGAACACAATCATCTACAAGTGTGGAGACGGTGGGACAGATCTAAAGATAAGAGACGTGTGCAACTTTTGAGGTAGAAGCACAGGCCAGGCATCGCCTTGAGGGGAACAATAAAGGGGCAAAGAGACGATGCGGACAGAAAGACGCCGCGAAGAGGAGTTGAACCGAAGTGTAGGCCAGACAACAATACCTACGGCAGAGAAATTTCCGAAGACCTGTAGAAGATACGGCCCCGCACAGAAGAACGTAAAAGAGAAGACAGGGCGGATCATAGTGGCAGAGTCGCCATCGAGCAAGATTCACTGCATGTCTCCGTTTCGTAGCCTTTGTCTGCTACAACAATTTCAGCACGATCATGGTGGTTCTACCGGGAGAATCCCAATAGCCGAAATGGCGCATCGTCTAGTTGGAGCGGAGTAGTAATACAAGACCAGCCTGGTCACCAGCTTGGGCAAGTCAGACAAGTACGCCGAGAGGTGCATGGGTAAAAACAACACCAACTAGTAGTTTCAAGTCAGGCACGGGTCCACAACTGGTTCCGAAGCCAGGGAAGGATTAGGCACGTCGCCGAGCAGAGACGCCAAGGAGCAGTTTTTTTTCTAGAGCAAGAATGCCTGGAACGTGATAGACAGGCAGGAAGGGTTGTTTGAAAAGCACCACCGCCAAATGGTCTGAACTTTATGATTTCGACACGTTTCGTTGTGACAGTTTTTCGTGGCCAATACTGAAAAGCTCGTTCGTCCCTGATGAATTAACGACTACGGCAATTGGGGCCCATGTTCTTTCTCCTCAATATCCCGGAGATGTTGTTAAAGCATCGAAGGGCCGTATCAAGGAGCATATAGAAAGGTGGCATCCAGATCGTTTCGGAACGAAGCTGGTGCCTAAAGCCATAGAAGGGGAGCGGGAGAAGGTCGGAGCGTTGGTTGGCGAGATGGCTTGACTCGTTCTCCATATTTTTCAAGTTCATAGTCAGAGTAGTATATTATATAATACGTCGAACCCGAGCTACTGTACATCTAGCCAGGTCAAGAAAAGAACTGCGAGCTTCCCCCTTCCAAGGAAGAACTAGCCAATGAATATACTGCACTTTGAATCTACAAAGCGCGAGCATCAGCCCGAAATTTGCCACTACTCAAGACAAATAACTGGGTGCTCTTTGATTTCTTTTCAAATTGATTGTAAGTTACCGAGTTTTTCACCCTCTAATCAATCGGTGACGTTACTTTTCGACAGGAAGATCAGAGGATTTAGTGTCAGAGCCTCCAATCCAACGAGGAGAATTGCGTGGCAAAATCGTACGTAATGATTGCTCCTATTATATTACGACCTCGCATAAACATGATTAGAGGAAGCCGGAGATTGGATTTATTCCAACGTTGTGCACAACGAAAATTGTGGTATGTCTGGTGGGTGGCAGTAGGATGCCTTTAGGGGCTGGCTTCAAGTTGGCTGTAAGAGGTATGCTGAGTTCCGCGTGGCGTAACCTGACCCACGCTATCATCAATATATCATCAGTCCGATTTTATCTTGCCACGCCCTACATGAGCTAACCTAAAAGGTAACTGCTATTGCAAAAATACATTACCTGATGAGTCTTTACTGCCTGATTATTTGGTAGAGACGGGAGATAATATATTCAAACAAATACTTCTTGAAGTGAAATTGAGCTTTAGAAGTGTTTCTTTATTTTATATGGACGATTTTGACACACTCTCATGGCATTAACTCCCACCCCTTTATCCTCAATGCCTTATCAAGAAACGAAAGAGGAGCCATTTAAAGGATATATTGCAAGGCGGCACAAACCCAGCCAGTTGTCCTCTCGCTCACAGCTAACATTGATGCTGCTAACAGCTTCTTGAAACATACGGCAGCACCATTGTTTCCGGAAATCAGAACAATTTCTTTATGAAGACACACAATCACCATTGAAAATTCTGGGAACGTCTCCGCGGGCGGCAGCTGAAGCCTGATGCACAGCACCGTGAATATTCTTGGGCCAAAGCAGTCAACAACATTTTCAACAGGAGATTATCGATGCATGATTATTGACAGTGACTCCATGTAAGTCGGAATAGTTATACTGTAGTTATGTACAGGTATGCTGGGGTATCCCACCAAAGCAGTCTAGGCAATTGAGAGAAGGCTGGCGTGAAAGACTTGTTGGAAGATACCACACATATGCAGTCTTTGTGTTTTAAATCGGTCAATAAGGACCTCGAAAGACACCCGGACCTAAAGAGCAAAAGGATGACTCTATGAGCCAACAAACAAGATGAAGCAAGCATCCTACCATTGGTGATGGCGGTGGTGTTGGTAGCCAAGACGCAAGGAAATCGAGTGTAGATATAGTGACCCACATCCACAAATAATATCATCAATTCACACAAACTGTCACTCCTGCCGAGCAAGTTTGGGCGGTGACTGATAACGCCCTTGATTCTTGCTCTTGTCCACAATGTTGACTATTGCATGCCGTTCAAGCCCCCCAAATTATCTGTTGAATTCGTACCTCAACAGGTGTTTTCGCAAGGCATTCCCGGACCGCTCGTTTGACACAAACATCAACTATTACAACCGCATCGAGCCTCCCCTTGTTTTCAACGGATAGTTAGCTCTCCTACAGAATCGGTGGCCCCAAATGCAAGTTCTTTCCAGGAGAACGTGTCTCCTCGACATCATTGAACCATTCGTCTGGCGTATACTACCAGGATACCCGTTCGCCAGCCAAATGAGATCGATCACTGGCTCAAATCCCATGAGGCTGATGAGAGCGTTTCAAAGGCGGAGGTTATACCCTCAGGCATGTTAATGTCCTCATATGATATTCACGGACGAATAACTTACCTTGTATTTGAAGCGGGAGGGATGCCTCATCTGAGCGCTTAGTACGATAACGGCGCTCGCAGCATTTACAACCGCTCACCTATACGCAAGTAGATCAATAATGTATAGGCTCACCTCAAGTGTCACTTCATCACAGTTGAGATCAATGACAGCCAAACGTTCAATCAATATGGGTCAGATAAGAGCACAAAATCGGATAACGCTCAGGCTTACCTTTACAACTCCTTTTACGCATGTTATACTGGCCATCCACCAGCTCCCGGACATTGGGAGGGCTGCAGAAGGTTCCACGAGGCACATCTACGGCCAAGAAAGTATCACGGACTTTCCCACATATCCAGTATGCTAAATCACCGTCAAAACTTCCAAGCCAGCTCGTCCCTTCTGAGGCAGCTTTCGGCGCTGTGACCATCTTCGCCTCCGCTCGCCTGACCGTTGCGCTCGCCATTTATTCTCTCTCGGTCATCACACCAGTGGCTAACTCTCTATCGCTTGCGAGGGTTGATGACCAGCGAAAACGTAGCCAATTCGATCCCTGAGAGTCATGGAGACACTCCACGGCCGCGGGAGACCATCAAAGAGACACAGTTTCTTGGCGAAACCATCATCCAAATCCGACCATGCTTACTTGCCAATTTCAGGTGATCTAGCGGATAGAAATGGGTCAAGTTATCGGGTTGGCACAAAATGAAGATACTCGGTTCCTGCTAAGCCCAGGCCGGAAGGGCTTGGCCGTAATTCTTGGTTCGGAAACAACAACCCTGCTCACTCCCAATATCCAATTTTTTTGCTCCAGTGCCCGCCCATGACGAGTTGAGAGCAGGGAAGCAGGTCTCCGCGGAGTCATGTTGACAGCACGAGTGGATTGGGAGCATGAAGAGAGCAAGGTCGTCGTTTTCTGATAGGTGGAGCAAAAAGTATTGTGAACATCAGGAAGAGAATGTTAATTCCTTACTCTCGCGGCACTTCTTCTTGTCGTGTGTCGAGCACCGAACATCGGGCACATTCGAATCTCAACTTCGGCAAAGGAATATTCCACCTCCCACAAAGCCAGGATCCTACGTAGTGACCCGTTGAGTCCAACACGCGCCTAGTCGAGTTAAATTGACATCCGGAACTTGGAATATACAGTGTCATTGTCGAACTTCAATGGGTACCAATGTCGCACAGCCTACAAACGCAGAGAACACTCGAGTATGGCCCTTTCAGGTTATCGAAAGCCAAGTGGCCATACAGGTCTTGGTACCAACTTGAACCGCGGTCACGCTAGTGTCCAAATCCGATCTCCGCGAACTTGGCAAACTCGAAAACAGATTGCCTCAAATAGCAAGGTCGAAGCTCGTTTGAGACCCACTGGGGGACTGACCCAGGGAATGTCGAAGAAATTGTTGCGTATTGTCCATAGTCAGTTCGCCCCGTCTGGTATCGCGAAATTCTGCCTTGTCACGGTAGACTGACCATGACCATTTTGTTTGGGCAGTTTTTGGCAAACCTTCCTCAACATACTCGTTCGACTACGCTCCCCGGCTCTGTTTTCTGTTCTGTGGTCTCTAGGCGGGCTATTTTTCGTGCTGGTTCCTAACAGGATTATTTCTCCACGGAGTCATTGCTCGAAAGCAGCAATCACTATTAGGCGGTACACCCTCTTACAATTCACTGTCGGCTGGTGGAATGCAATTTGCGTTATGAAGGTCACTGGCCTCTTATCAACTATCAACATATTCATCTGAACGATCTATATTCGCGCTATCACAAATGCCACATCTCTACAACAACAATTCCAATGTGTACACAGTCATTATTTGCGTATGGATTACACGCACAGATGTGACGACAATCCCTCTCATACATTACGATGAATCTGGCTCGATCCGCCGTCACAGTGACTCATGTAACTGGCCGTGACGGCTATTCCAGAATCTATGTTGGTGATTGTGTTCCTCACGGAGGAGTTGTTCTGATCTCCGTAAACAATATTGACGTTTGCATTAGACAAAATAACCTGCGGGGGACTACTGGCCGGCTGTATTGAAAAGTTCATCAGCCCCCGCTACAGCGATGATGGCACAGACGATGAACTCACCGCGAATGTTGCCCGTAACTTATTCAACGTCTCACGATAGCTGGACAACTTCCTTGCGTCTGACACAGACATGACAAACCGCATCAGAAAGCACCGCCTTTTTTGAGTAAACAATTGTATTTCTTCTAGACAGCTGCCGCATAAACGAATCTAATGTGAAATTCGAATCAAAGGACAACAACGACAACATACTCGAGTAGTGGCTTCCGAAGATCATGAGACAGACCTGTAGGTGAACCTCTGCCCTCTATCTCTTCGATAAAGTAGCAAACCGCACTGCATGCGTCGCGTGCCAAGTACTTTATACCATCTTCGTTGACCCTTTCTCCCTGTACCTCTCGTGAGCCAGAGATCGTAAAACGGGAGAACAGGATGCTCGACGAGCCTGTACACTATCCAAGATACTCAATGTTACGTTAGCAGCTTGTCGGAGGTACGGGATGGGTTCCGAACTAGCGGCACGACGTAGGGTTGTCAAGACGGAATGGGAGACACCACTGGCCTGAACGCTGGGAAACTCGGAGTGGCTACTTTGTTGATCCATAGTGATGGCTCGACGGGATGGATTCAGTACAAACAGTGAAGTACGGAGAAGTATAAATTGAGAGTTCTTTATGTACAGAACTCACCTGCGGTACTGGAGGCTGTTACATTCTGGCCCGTTGACGTCAATGGCATGAGGAAAGGGTCTATTCACTGCTTATTAAGAAGTTCAGTCGTAAAACCTATCACTCGAGTGAGAATAGAACGGCGAATCAAAGACAACCAACCGGCCTAGAAAATCCCCATATTGTTTCCAAAAGATCCATCTTACTTGTCACAGCCCAGTTTCTGATGTTCGATTCGTACCCCATCATGGATTCCCCATATTCCCCAAGGCCGACAATCCTTCGGGAAATGGGAAACCGTACTTCTAGTTCCGGCTCCGAGTTAGAGGTGAGCTCAGGGAGGGAAAATAATAATAATAAGAGTATGACAAGGTTTTTTAAAACTGCTATAACCCAGTTAATTATTTTACTCATGCACATGGTCGACAATGGTTCTGCCGCGATGCGTACCATCAAACCCCCGAACGTGGTCGTTCCTTCTTTCCAATAAGGCTCTGAACAGCGGACATCGACTCAAGATCTCTGATCCCGGATCCTTGGAATGATCACTATAGGCGAGTCTCCTTGTCCACTCCCGCTATTCGCCGTTTCCCTGATACCCAACAAGTGGAGCTAATATGGATGATTGGCGCTTATAGGGGTGATTGGACATTATAGGGACGGTGGGTCCCACTGATCTGGCAACTTCCCTGAAAGAAGTCTGATCCGCTGCAGTCACGATTGCCCAAACTGTGGGGTCACGAATACCAGCGTCAATTCTGGGGGCATCATTGGCCGTGCTCGCGTGCTCATTAGCACTGCATTAAATGCCAACGAAGGTGGTTTCTGTTTCGGGGTGATGCCGGCGCGTCTTGATCAACCGTAATGGAGAATGCTAGCGGCGGTTCGCCTGGTTTAGCCACAGCATCCACTAGGTTCATCGAGCTTAATCACCTATAAGTGCAGAGAGGATGAGACATGTCCGAAGATATGGAGGGGTGTACAAAAGTAGAACCGCATCGCCTCGAGGGGCTTGATAATAGGTCTAAAGAGACGAGGGGAAACCGAAACATAGGCCAGATAATCATACTTACGGAAGGAAGAATTCTACAAACGCGCAGAAGACACGGTGCCGTACAGAAAAACGCAAAAGACAAGGCAGGGTCTTAGTGGAAGAGTCGCAATCGAGAGAGATTTACTACATGTCTCCGTTTCTCAGGCTTCGTCTGCTGCTGCGATTTCCCCACAGCTGGGGAAATATAGTGGGTATACCACTGAGAATTCCATTGACTAGAACAGCTCATAATTGGATAGGAGTAACATGAGATCAGTCTGGCCGTCGACTCGGCCGAGTACGACAAGTAGGCCGAGAGGCGCGCATGTAAAAAAAACACAGACTGGTCCCATATCAGGCGACAACCGGTTCTGTCGGGGAGCAAGGAAGGAAGCACCAGAGCAGTTTCTGCCAGGAACGTGATGCGAGGAGACGGAATCTTATGTACCATTGATTTGATTGCCTATTTGTTACTTCGTAGGAGTGACACGCATGTCAATTGATGGTGACGGGCGCTTCGCAAGATGCAGGGCAGTGTAGGAAGCCCAGTGAAGTGGGTGACTTGGACGGATCCGCATCGCATGTAAACGCCATCCAGACGCATCATCTGTCCTCCCAGCCATCCCTTTTAATTACTGGACGTGTTTGGATACAAGAGAGAGGCGGGGTAATAAAGCGAAACTTGCGATTTTTATTTTCGCCGCCCCACCTGGTACGCGTCTTGTATTGTGTCGGATGTCACATCTTTTTCGCATCATGAGGCAATGCGGCGCCTCTTCCCTGCATATACGTTAAGCCAGAGGGGTGTTTGGAACGTGATTCTCGACGAACCTGTGCAAAAGCCAGCACATTTAACTTTACAATAGTACCGACTACGAACCACTGGCAGCTGATGCGGTAGTGAGATTCCCACGATAACGGGCCAACCCGCAACGGCGGCGATTAGATATCTTAAGTCTCACTTTCAAACGATCAGTCATGAGCGGAAAACTAGCATCAGGTCAGTAGACAAATTGGCCCAATTCAAGCTATAACCGCTTCATTTCGATACAGAATATACTTCCTGGAAGAAACTCCAGCGAATTTACGACTCCGAACACACCCGACTTGTCCTCAAAGACCTCTTCGCACAGGACCCAAATCGTTTCTCGTCGTTTTCAAAAGAGTACAAATCGAATGACGGGCCAGACGTCACTTTCCTACTCGACTACTCCAAGAATCTGATTACCCAGCCCATCCTCGATACGCTCCTAGCCCTCGTGCGTGAAGCTCAGCTCGAGCAATTCCGAGACAAGATGTTCGCTGGGGAGCATATCAACACTTCAGAGGACCGCGCGGTGCTTCATGTTGCCTTAAGAAACTTTGGCGACTTCAAGCTCGCCGAGAAAGGCACGGACGAGGTGGATGGTGTCCTTCAGCACATCAAGGTATTTTCAGACGCAGTTAGGAGCGGAGAGTGGAAAGGTTATACAGGAAAGACGATAAACACTATCGTGAACATTGGAATCGGCGGGTCTGATTTAGGCCCGGTGATGGTCACTGAGGCCCTCAAGGCATACTCCAAGCGTGACCTCACAGCTCACTTTGTCTCTAATATTGATGGGACGCATATGGCGGAGACTGTCAGACTCTGCGATCCGGAACGCACGCTATTTATTATCGCGAGCAAGACTTTTACAACCCAGGAGACCATCACGAACGCTGAGAGCGCACGGGATTGGTTCCTTGCGAGCGCAAAGGACAAAGTCCACGTTGCTAAGCACTTCGTAGCCCTCAGTACAAACACCAAGGCCGTTACCGAATTCGGGATCGCCAAGGAGAACATGTTCCAGTTCTGGGACTGGGTTGGCGGCAGGTACAGCTTGTGGAGCGCCATTGGGTTGTCCATTGCCCTTGTTATTGGATATGACAATTTCGAGCAGTTGTTGAAGGGTGCGCATGGGATGGATAAACATTTCAAAGAGACGCCGTTGGAGAGCAACCTGCCGGTTTTATTAGCCGTTATAGGAATTTGGTATAACGATTTTTACGGTAAGCACCTTCCTTTTGTTATTGATGTTTCTTATAATTCCATCACAGGCGCACAGACCCACGCGCTCCTTCCTTATGACCAGTACCTCCACAAATTCTCCGATTACTTCCAGCAAGTGTGTATTAATATAAATCACGAGATCCACTTTACTCACAATTGTACAGGGAGATATGGAGTCGAACGGTAAATTTGTCACCAAAGGCGGCCAACGCGTCGATTATCAAACGGGTGTATGTACTCCCTCGCATTGCCTCCTCACCTGCTCCAACTATCACTCTTTTAGCCAATTATCTGGGGCGCGGCCGGCACCAACGGCCAGCACTCCTTCTACCAACTAGTGCACCAAGGCACGAAGCTCATCCCGGCCGACTTCATAGCACCCACGACCACGCACAACCCCATCGCCGACTCGAAACACCATCGCATCCTCCTGAGCAACTTCTTCGCACAGCCCGAGGCGCTGGCGTTTGGGAAGAGCGAGAACCAAGTGCGGAAGGAACTGGGGGGCGGTGCTTCGGAGGCGTTGATCAAGAGCAAGGTGTTTGAGGGGAATAGGCCGAGTAATAGCATCATTTTCCCCTTGTTGACTCCTGCTATGCTTGGTGCGTGTTCCATTATCCAAGAAGACATTGCTCATACTCTGATTTTAGGTGCCCTGATTGCGCTGTATGAGCACAAGATTTTCGTGCAGGGTGTCGTGTGGGGCATCAACTCTTTCGGTACGACCCTCGTACAACTCGAAGTATAATCCTTAATTACGATCGTTTGTAGATCAAATGGGCGTGGAGCTCGGTAAAGTCCTTGCAAAGAACATCCTGGCGCAGCTCGGGAAGCCTGAGGACGTCAAGGGGCACGATAGCTCGGTTCGTACCCTTTGCTCTCTTGTACGTCTCTACACCACGCTCACCCAATGGCACAAATGCAGACTACGGGACTCATTCATTATTATCAAAAGTATAGGAAAGAATAGAGGCGAACGAGAATCAGGTGAAGTTGCTTGTACTAGTTAGATTAAAAGGCATTGTATGATTAGACAGGAGAAATCAACTTGTTGCTGATGCTTGTATCGAGATGTGGGTGCGATCTACGGCTACCGCGGCTATTCTGTGTGAATCGCTCGGAGTGGGCGGACGACATCTAGACAACACAAAGGAATTTGTACAATGGCGATTTAAATGATCTCAAGACATAAATGACAAAACCCAAGGCGAGGATACACATATCACCTCAAGAAAACATGACATCGTCTGTCCAGTTACTAGTAGCACCAGAGAACATCGCCTCCTCATCCGCCGTCGAACTCCAAGTCGAGTCGTCTCCTTTCCTCACAACCTGAAAACGCATAAGAACAACGAACAACAAACAACGAAAACACCACTCGCCTTCCCCAGATACTCTTTACTTCTGGAAATATCCATCTCCAACCGCGAGAGCAACGCCGATTGTTCCTGAGCCTGCTGCAACACGCGGTCGACATCGGATTTCGAGAACTGTGGCGCCAGGTCTGAAAACGTCACGGTGCCATCACAAGAGATCTGGGCACTGATTTCGGACGATTCGATCTGTACAGGCTCCTCAGCATTGACGGGAAGACTAATGCTAGTGGGACGCACCATGCTGAGAACCAGCGCCCGCACGTCATCCTCGTTGTCGATGCCCACCGCCTTTCCGATCTCCGCCAGCCCCAGCGTGACGTACGTCTCCGTGAGCTTCTTGATAGCCCACCTGGGCGCGCGCTCGAGGGCCTGTGTCAGCAGTCCGAGCGTTTTCTCCTGATACACGGACCGTGGATGAGCGGAACGGCACGACGGATGGGATGGGGGGTGACGTACGGTGAAGAATAACTGACGCTCCTTCTCTAGCAACGCACGCAGTTGGTCTGTCTGCAGCGGGTACGCCTTCACGAAAGTGCTGTACGGCGTGTTTTTGAGGAGACGGAGGAGATTTGAGTTGGTGTACTTTGGTGGAGGTATTGTCTGTTTCGAAAAAAATAGCTCAAAAACGGGGATGGACTAGAACGAGACTCGTACCTGGCCCCGCGAGATCAGCTGCACGATCACCAGCTTCTTCAAGGCTTCCATCTGGATAGCCGCTGGCACCTGCCCAGGACTGCTGACACAAATCTCAAAAAATTCTTCCGCCTCTCTCCAGCGCTTAAGCGCGGCCAGAGCGACCCCGCCAGTATAGTGGTATACGAGGTTGTCATTGTAGCTTAGGTCTGAGAGGGCGGTGTCGATGGCTGTTATGGGATGGGAGAGGACGGGCAGGGCAGATGAAAAGTGGTGCGAAGACACGCAGGCCTGGGCCATATTAAGAACGACTTCTGGATCTGGAAGGGAGGACTCACGAGGACGAAGATTGGGTGGATGGTGGTTAGGTATGAGGGGTGGGGCGGATATCGCGTGACCAGGTGGTACAATGCCTGGATCGCACATTTTGGCTTGCGAGGCAGGATCAGATGGGGTTCAGGTTATCGATGAGATGACTCACGTTGTTCATGTTGTCTGCTAACCGTGCAATTCCCTTTGCAAGGAGAGTGACTGGATACAGAATGAGAGACATCGAGATTGCAAGATTTAAAGGGCATACCACGATCGGGTGCATAGCGCGCCTGCTCTGGCGTAAAATTATGGCAGAAATCTTGGATGACCTGCATCGAAGGGGGTGCAGACGTCGACATGTGCAACCGCGCAGACCTAGTACCGAGTCAGATTCAGTCTGAACCACAGAACACGAACGAAACTCGACGGACATGATGTACAAGATACCCAACGTGTTTGCCGTCATATCCAACACCGACAACGGGTCCTGCCCACTAGCCAACGGACTGGCCAGGATGGTTTCTTTGACGTCCTTGGGCAGGGCGTTCCGCAAAGTGTGGTTGAGCAAGGCGTAGTTGTTGGTGGTGGTGATCTGGTTGAGGATGCCGTCGAGCGAGTGCGAAGGGTCGTTTAGAGCCATACGGCCCTGGCTGCTTGGTCCTGGATGCGCTGGGGGTGTCTGAAGACCTGTCATGGCCGCTGGTGAGACTCTGAGCCACAACCGCGCAAGACTCCGCACTGAATGCTCGCCTTCCGAGTCAGACTCGGACAGCCAGCAGCTGTCCGTTACACTCAGAGGTCCTCAGTACCGTCTCTGAGACACATTAGCCATCTGGGTCTTCGGTACCAGTCAAAAGGACCACCCAAAGACCGGGACGAAAAAATTTACTATGGGCCTTTGACCCCGACATTCCGACGTCTCAAGGTATTTTCTATATCCTCACTGGCCCTCTCGTCCGCCTTCGTACCATTCATATTTCTCATCGAATCTCAACTCCCACTGAGCGCACGTATTGCACTCGCCACCACCGCGCTAGCCACCAGCGGGGCCTCCACGGCCCTCATCGCCTGGTGTGGAAGCCCGTACGTGACCACCTTGCGCCGTATAAATCCGCTTGAGGGCAACCAAGGTCTCGAAATGACCACCCTCACGCTGTTCTTGCGTGAGCGGATTACTCGGGTGTATGATTCGGCGTTTCTGGTCGACTCATCGCGCTTCTTCGCCAAGTGGCAGCTTGCCGAGGATGTCCCTCTGCCTGCTGAGAGGGCGGGGCAGGATGGGGTGTTGCCCGGGCTGACGGAAACCGTGGCGGAGACTTTGGATGGTAAGGGCGGTGTGGTGGGGAGGTGGATTGTTACTTGGGGAGAGCAAGGGGGCAAGTGCCGGGAAGTTGGGAAGGTTGTTCGGTATGTTTTGCTCAAGTTATAGTAAAGAGGGCATGCTTACGGTTTTTTCAGATACTTTAATGTTCACGAGGAACTGCTTCATTGATCATAGCATGCGATATGTGCAAAGGCCTATTTAATTCTTTGTCACTCTACACATCATGTTGATTACACTTTTCTCGCGCAACTTCTGCCGTCTTGTCTCAAGGTGAGTGCTATTGGGCTTCAGTACTGCTTTAGATTCATATTTGTTCGCAGGCAGAAACTTGAATGCCCTTCGTCGCCTGAAATCATTTCGACTGAATTCTTTTGATTTCAAGTCACGTATGGTCGTGTCAGCTTACTGACATTCACCGTCGAGTCTATCCGGACAGGCGTGATGATCATCTAACAGGCAATAGAACTGGGTCTACCAGAAGTTTTATATTCTTCGAGATTGACTAGCTCTTACAACTCAGGCTTGACGGCAGACTCTCAATGAATGTGACTCTGAACTACACGTACAACTTGCCTTAAATTCGATTGTTACAAACTGTTTATTCATACAAAGAAGCCTGCGTCGCCCAAGAGGGCGTATGATGTACAAGGATCATTTCTTCCCAGCCTTCTTGGCGAGAGTTCGGGCTCTGGTTATCTGCTTCTTCCAGCCATAACACTGGTTGCACCCTGGACAAGATTGTGACCTTGTATTGCAAGGAGTGGGGCCCGAGACTCACCCGCTGATCCATGCTTCTTGCACTGGTATACACCCTCCTTGTTGACTATGGCAGGTGCTGCCTCTAGTGCCGCCCGATCAATGGGATCGAACTGGGTCAAAGGCGTTATCACCATCCGTATAGCAATTGCGAAATAGCTACCCCGAAGAATGCGTCGTTCTCTTCCCTGCCATCATAATTGCAATCTGTGCACTACATGATAGATCAACCCTTCACTACCTCCCTATTTCGGGTGTCTATGAGACTCACGACTTCCTTGAAATGGGTACAGAAAATAGCGTCGTTGATCTCAATGGTGCTGGGCGCTACTACATCAGCCATGGTAGTTGAGGGGAGAGTCCACACGCTGTGGCGCAAGATACTCTGCCAAATAACGGAGATTTAAAATGTTCCCCCAGCCACTTCTTGCAGTTCTTGGGCAGACGGATACCCCGGGACAGCTCAAGAAATTCGAATACTTGTAATTTAAGCAGAGTACGTGTTCTGGGAGTACAGAGGAACCGACGTTTTTTTTGAAGCGACGCTTGGGATGCTTGGGATAACGCATTCGTGCTTACGGTGTGGCCGAGCTTGTCGCGTCCAAGTCGTGGGTTGAACGTGTTCAAGGCACCGACTCTTGGACTAATACACTGACCGCTGGCAGCATTCAATGGAGCTCCCATCAGAGCTATGGACACGCATATTCGATCTAGCAGCTGATGAGGACGTTATCTTTCAGTACGGACTGCCAACAGTCATGGCCGAATCGGCCTGGTTCAGGACGGTGTTGGGCGAGTGGACGTTGCGGTCGCCGCAGGATGCGTTGAATCTCATCCAGCGCAGGAGCTACGCAACCAAAAAAGTGTGCTATGATTCGTACATAACATGACACCGTTATCTCACGTTCTTTCGCTCAAAGGCCATTATCTCCACCTGCAAGAACTGGAGGCGTCTGGGCTCCGAGTTCCTCTTCCGATGCCTCTTCTTCGAGGATCCGATCAAACTACGCTCGCTCTGCACTATTCTGGACAAGGAGTCGTCTTTGGGGTGGTGGACCAGGCGGATACACATCGCACGGTACTACGCCGGTCGCGGCGTCACCATGGACGATGTCGAAAACTCACTCATAGCCATCATTCGCCATTGTCCCAATCTCGAAATCTTCGTCGTCGACTGGCCGATGGGATCTACCTTTGGCCCCGTAGCGGACGCTCTGGCCACATTCTGCTCAAGATCACTCCGCACAGTCCATTGGAACGTACCCGTAGAGGCGAGCTCGAAAGTTATCTGGGCGCTGGCTTCCCTCCCAAACGTGATTGCCGCGCTTATCGACTTCGAGGTCCCTACAGATGAGAACCTAACTCTCGGAGCAGCATCCGACCTCCACCTCACCCTCCAGAACCTCCAGCAACTCTCCCTCCGCGGTTACTTCCAAGAATTCCTCGAGCAGGCCACTGGCTGGGACATCCCAGCCTTGAAGAGCCTCACCTTCGACTGCGGCAACAGCCAAACCGACCAGCCCGACGCCGTCTCCTTCCTCACGCACCACGGCGCTGGCCTGATCTTCCTCGACCTCTACTGCATCTCAGCGCTCGACGTGCCAAAGATCCTCGACATGTGCCCCATGCTCAAGACCTTCACGTTCAACACCGACTGGCGCCTCAAGCCGCCCGAGGACGAATTCGGGGCTGAGAGCGCCAGCGTGCTTGTGAACAGACCCCATGGCAACATCACCCACATCGGGTGCCACGGCCTCCTCTACGCGTTCGGCGTGGGGTATGCCGCGACGTTCGCATCCATCGAGCCCCTCCGCTCCCACATGATCCGTCGCACGAACGACAGGAACTTCGCGGCGCTCACCCGGCAGAACTTCCCCTCCCTGAAGTGCGTGCGCGTCCTCAACCGGACGTTGTTGAGTGATTTGAACGCGGCGGACGGGCCTGCCCCGGGCTGTTTGGAGCGGTGGGACCGGTGGTGGTCGCACTGCGTGCGTCAGGGCACGAGGCTGGAGGATTGCACGGGAGCGCTGCTGGGCACGCTGCCTGAAGACGAGGGTGAGGATGAGGATGAGGATGATAACGAGGATGGGGAGGATGGTTTCGAGGTGGAGGAGGACGGGGATGGGCTGGGGTTCCGGTTCGACGTTCCGATTCCTAGGCAAGAGGAGCCGGTCTCCGAGCTCCGGCAACTGTTAGAAGAGTGTAGACAGATGGAGGCTAGTAGGGACCAGGAACCTCAGTTCATGCCCTGGCAGTGATGTTCAGTATTTTTGGATCAACTTTTGCAGTCCCGCGCCTGTCTCTTACTATAGTAGTACTTGACAGATCTTTGCCTCGAGTCGGGAGCAGAACCTTCTTTGGGAACATACGATCTTTTTTCGGACACGGGTTTAAGGATTCGTGTTCGCAAAAGGATCCAATGTTCTCAGATATTCTGAAAAATACGGCCTAGACACCCCCCCGGAGTATAATAACATTCCCGACCGGGCCAACTACCCTGACAGCTGTATCTGGTATCTCTAATATAGTAGAACTAGGCACGGAGGATAGAACGTTGCTTATTGCGTCAAGTTCACATGTTCAAGTTATATACAGTCATAGCACACTTTTTCGCTCGAGTATGCGACCCTTTAGAATTTGACTTTGGAGACGACCTCGTAGAACGCCTTGCCTTGAATAGCTGCAATCTCCTTCTCGAGCGCAGAAGGCTGGCGGGAGCCGTCTGCGGAAGCGAACGTGCCCGCGCCCCAAGGTGAACCTGAGAGTGAAACCCGGCGTGAGCGAACATGTCAAATAGAACAACGGACGGACGAACCGCCGTGGACCTCTGTGAGGTTCGCCAACTGGCCGAAGCAGTGGGAGTAACCGAGCGGCACGTAGATTATCCCGTGGTGCGCGAACGTAGAGAGCGCGGCGATGGCAGTCGACTCTTGTCCTCCGCCCAAGCCGGCAGTGGAGACAAAGATACCAGCGTACTTTCCAGCGAGGCCTCCAGTTTGCCAAATGCCGCCAGTGGTGTCGATGAATGCCTAAGAGGACATCGACGACTCGTCAGAGATAGGAGGTGGTGGATGCTTACCTTCCATTGGGCGGGGAAATTTCCGTAACGGGTGGGGATACCAAAGAGGAAGGCGTCGAATTCTGTGAGATTGGCGGCGGCGATTATGGGGTAGTCGGGTTTGGCGGGGGCGTACATTTTGGTGAGGACCTCTTGGGGGAGGGTTTCGGGTACTCTACGGAACAAAGCGGTCAGCACTGAGGGATGTGAGGACTGGTAAGGGCACGAACTGGTAGATTTTGGCAGATCCACCAGCACTCTCGATACCGCCCTTGATGGTCTCGGCCACTGCGGATAGACGGGTGAGCACGGTACACAACGGATCTACAACGACTCCCACAGACTTTTGGCGATGTGTCCATACATGGAGTAGATGACGATAGCGATTCTGGGAGAAGGCATTGTTGCGTTGTTTGCAGGGTTTAAAGACGATGATGGGGGTGAAGTTGCGTTTGAAACCGGCGGTGTCGAGGCTTTTGTACCGCGGCTGTTTTGCGCTGCGCTCGATTTGGGGGTTTCTTCACTGGCTACGAAATTATCCCTTTGACGCTTGCTAGGAAAACACATGGGGTGACGAAATGTTTTATAAGGTCATCATTATTTCCACGACTTAAGTAAAGTCTGTATTTTTCATGGGACATTAGTACGCCTTTTGGAATGTTTAGGTGTAAGCTCACCCCCCATCGTGACTGATCGTGCTCAGTAATCTACGTAATCTAGACGATCAGTTGAATCAGCAGGATCATTCAGCATCATTCAGCAAGTGACTTGAAGAACATTGTTCGGCGAATATCCCACAGAAAAGTATACTAAAAAAAGGCTTTCAGGGTTTCCCATGCAACCTCAAAAGGTTAAAGGCGAAACGTGGGCGAGAATTATATCCTTAACTTGTTTCTCGACGGTTGACAACAACAAACCACGAGACAGAACTATGTTCCTAACCAGGAATTAATTCTATTGGTGACAAATTATTTGGCCTTATCACACCCCCTGCGGTTGTTGCGCACTGACCTGAAAAGCTGTAGATAGGCGACCGTGGGGGGCCCTGCGAACTTGGAAGTTGTTACAATTTTGAATGACATGAGATTAGAAAACACGATCCCCGAGCCGTGGGGCTACTTCTTCACACAATAATGAAACTTATTATAAGTTGAGTCTTCTATTCATCGAACTAACATTCCGTTCAGCACACTCCAAATGATGTGAACTCGTAGGGGTCATCAGAGGTACGTTGCATATAGGCAATCGTCAGTACTGATGTCAAAATGTTTCTGTTCGTTGTTGTAAGGTCATATCGATACGAAAGACCACGAGATATACATGTGATCTTTCATCTCACAACATGATGGAAGTTCGAAGAGCTACGAACATTGAGCGTGCAACCGCCGTATTATCAGCAGCTGAAATTGTCAGAAGATTAATTTCGAACAGTTACGACAAGGGGCAAAGTCGGCTTTTTCACAACCCAGTTATCGAGCAACCCGTACTCCCAACCGACCGGATTGAAACCATCCTCGAACCGCAGTTCAAACCTCTGCAAAAGCAAGCTCATTACCATCATCATTTCCCGCCTCGCTAGACCCTGTCCCACGCAATTCGCAGGGCCATAAGAGAATGGAATGAACGCAGTGGTGTTGTGGATGAATGAGTCTGGCTTGGGCTCATCATCGCACCACCGCTCGGGCCAAAACTTGTCGGGAGAGGGATAAAAGTACCGTGGGTCGCGGTGAAAAATGTACGGTGGGACGTATATTTGTGTGCCTTCAGGGATAAAGCTGCGAAGTCGGGGTGTCGTAACCATGCTCCACACATAGAAAGGGACTAAACACGCACTGGCCGGCGATAACTTTCCCGCCGCTGCCAGGAACAACTACTCGTGGACCGTTGACTGGAACTACCGGAAGTAGTCTCATCGTTTCATTCCTAATGGAAGGTGAGCAACAGGGTTCAATAGATCATTGATCAGGTGCTCACAAGCAAGCGGTTAGATAAGACATGCTCGAGTGTTTTGTGACATCTAGAGGGTTTTCCCCTTTCGGGAACACTGTATCAACTTCCGCCTGCAGGCGCTTGTAGACATCCGGGTTCGTGAGCAGCAAGTAAAAGAGACAGGTCATAGCCGAAGCTGTGGTATCGGCTCCCGCAACTATTGCGAGCATACTGTCTGTTACGGACTGTGCAATGGGTGGCTTTTCCTTCTCCAGCCCGGCTTCGTCAGTCTGCATCATGATATTAAAAAGAAGACACAAGGATAGAAATGTGAGCAGTACAAGATG
The DNA here is from genome assembly GCA_003314125.1 of Hygrophorus russula. NCBI lineage: Eukaryota > Fungi > Basidiomycota > Agaricomycetes > Agaricales > Hygrophoraceae > Hygrophorus > Hygrophorus russula. The sequence goes on along the minus strand of QLPE01000170.1, from coordinate 15,357 downwards.
GTACCAAAGGTCTTTGACTGATGCGCCATTCTTAAGACGGTTGACAGCGCAGTCGGTGCCAAACTTGCGCATTCTCTTGATGTCGTGTGCCAGGAATGAATTTCGTTGAACGACCGTCGACGCCCACGGAATGTGACTTAGTACTGCCAGAGCACTTCAACAATGAGTGTCAGCTAACTATCATGCAAGGGTGAGTACCCGCTGCTTACGCCATGCCGTTCTCAATCATGGGCCAGACGCCAGACGCATCGCCGCCATCACGGAGCGTTTCAAAACCGCCCCCGAATCTGTTTTGGTACATTTAACCTAACCAGAGTGCCAAATTGAATTACGCACGCCATATCACCCACAAAATCAAGCCTACAAGGGAACTCAGTTCCCGGAGAAAAAAAAGCAACGCGATCACTTACGAGAAGAAGTTTAGCCAAGCAGCCAGATCCACGCTCCCCGACATATCGGCGAGGCGAGCTTGAAGCTGCTCCGCCCTTCTGGCGAGAAAGACCTCGTATTCCTTGATGGACTTGGTATTCATCCCTCTATTCCATAGCCGCCGTCTGCTCGCGTGCGCCTCTCCTGACATGCCTATGAGATTAGTGGCAGCGCCTGGGGCTCTGCGGGCATCATAGTCTAACAACCAGATGGGTTGCAATGTAGGTGGCATAAGCAACCTAACTTACAGTCGCCCTTCGGGAGTCCACCGGGACCTAAAACAGATGTAATAGCATCAAGATCGACCATCGAGACTTCGTTCGGGCCTTTAAAGGAGATGAGATATTGAACAAGATGGCTCGATTGGTCTTACCGGTGCGGAGAAAGGGCCCGTATTTGTCGTGTAAGTCCTTCAACACGAGGTACCGATGCCCCCGCCATTGAATCCAGACACTCCATAACTTCGTAATCTTGCTGATGGGCAGCCCCGGGAATTGCGCTAGGGGGTGGAATGGCGAAATGCGATAGAAGGCAATAGACAAAGCAAGAGTGAGGAAAAACGCCGCATAGACAGCCACTGCGCTCCCGATAGTTATTCCGTGACGTCCTGGCGCAAGCCAAAACAACAAGGCTCCTGGTTCAATCAAAAGAATACAGCTAGGTATTATTGCGGTCTTCGGCGGGAAGCGATAAAAAGCCAGATGTGTTGTCTGGAGGTTACGTTATATTTATTACATTATGGGTAATAGGGAGGAAAGGTTACTCACAATGCCAAGTGCGCTGGCAGGTATAAGACGAGCGATCATGAAGGTCCGAGTCGGGATCGTTTATTTGTTCCGCCCCGTCTCCGAGTCTTATAACCCCCTAACGGGGAATGAATCCTGGAAATTATTTCTAACGGTGTCCACATACCCGTGCATTCTCCCAAGAATCGGGTGTTGTCTGAAGAGCGGGACCCAGGTGGCCGGGTTCGTATTTTCATAATAAACTTACGTGTGTTTTGAGTTTTTTGAGTTTTTTGTGCCGGTCAGCCCACCGCAGGAGACTGGATTCATCAACGAGTTCTGCATCCTCCGCGCATTTATCAGTCTATGCACATGGCCAAATTTGCTACATGCGTCCCATGAACAGAGGTACTGTAAGAGTTTTCGTTTCCTTAGAAATCTCGATGATTATAATTTTAGCAGGGCAAAAATATATATACCACACAGGCCACCGTGACTGTGGCCAACCAAAATATCGTTCGTAAGGATGTAAGTTTGGTGGGTTCGGCGGGTCCTCACTTGCAGTGACTTCGTATTAGTCCTGAACACGACGCCACTGTCAACTTACCGCAATCAGAAGTCCAGTCGGACCGATGCATCAGTCCAATTAAGCGCCGGGGCAACAGTATAAAGCCAGCATGTCTCGGTCTGCTCTACCTCAAGCAGGTCTTACTGTTTCACCCTTCTAGTAGAACTCGAACGAGCCCGGTCTCGTTTCCGTTTACCGCCTTTACTCACCATGCGTTTCTCAGTACCATTCCTCTTCGCTTTCTTTCTCGCCACCTTCTCCCTCGTCCTCTCAGCGCCCATTCTGGAGGCGCGCGGCCAGTTCAGCGGCCGAGTAAGTTCCCACTCCAGTTTCCACCCGTGTTCCCACTTTTTAATATCCTCAATTCCTAAGGGAACATGGTTCGACGTCGGCCTAGGCAACTGCGGTAAAATAAACATACCCAGCGACCTGATCGTTGCGCTTGCTACAGAGACCTATGCCGGGGGCATCCACTGCGAGAAGGTTTCAAAGTTCCCCTCCATTGTTACTTGGCCCGCACTGAATCCGATGCACAGAACGTGGTGATCACCGACAAGAAGACCAAGAAGACGGCTACGGCGATGGTGAGAGACTCGTGTCCAGGCTGTGCCAGGGGCGACCTTGGTACGTCATGATCATCGCATCATCCATCGTATCCCCAGTTGGCTCACCCGCCGCGCAGATATGTCCAAAGGTCTTTTCGAGCATTTCGCCAGTCCTGACGTTGGTGTGCTTGAGATCACGTGGGATTTCGAGTAGCTAGCTTTAATTGATCTAAAATCTTTTGCTACCCTGTGCTCGGTAGTGCCCGGTCACTCAAACGCATGGCTCGCATAACTAGGGCCAAGCCCAGAACATTCATTTGACAACTTAAAAGAATCATACAGCGATCTCTGTGGGCCAGCCCATTTCTGACGCGACGGCCTCAAATTTACTTCAACTCCGGAGTATCCCCGAACAACATCTTGGTCAAAGACGTTGGGTACCTTGCCACCTTCGAAGCATCAGACTTCTCTGCAAGCTCGCGCACTTCTTGGAGCTCCTCCGGAGTGAGCTTCACCGTTGCGGCCTTGATATTCTCCACAGCGTACTACATAATTTTCAGCAAGAATAACAATTCTAAGACCCGGTAAACGGATATCATACCCTGATCTTCCTCGTGCCAGGAATGGGAATGATGTCATCCCCTTGGCCGAGCATCCACGCTAATGTGACTTGTCCAGCCGTAGCACCATGTCGCTGGCCGATGGCTTTGAGGTTATCCACGACTTTGAGGATGTTCGGGAAGTTCTCTTCCGAGAACCTGAAAGGGGATCCGTTTTAAGATAGCTATACTACAAGCTCGCCGGAAAATTTACCTGGGCACCATGCGCCTGAAATCATCTTTCTCAAAGTCATCCGGGGATCTCTTTGGGGAGGAAGTAAAATTAACGCGGGAAGTTTTCTGCCCATACGAAGTAGCTTACGTAACGACCGGTAAGCAAGCCCCGCCCAAGTGGCGAATATGCAACGACCGCGACGCCAAGTTCCCGAGCCGTCTTGAGGAGGTTGATGTTCTCGTCCTCGATATCGAGCGAGAATGGCGAGTACTCCATTTGGACTGCGGCGATGGGATGCACTGCGTAAGCGCGTCTGAGCGTGGCTGCGGAGCATTCTGAGAGACCCAAGTATTTCACTTTCCCCTCTCTGTAAAGCGGGTCGTAAGGGAGTACAATAATGTTAGTCGGGATAAACGCACTTGACAAGTTCAGCCATTGCACCGACAGTGATCTGGAATGGAAGCCTCAAGTCAAGGAACTGTGGATGGATACAATATGGAACGCCTTACCTCGATGGGAACCTTTGGGTCAATCCTGGGGTGCACATGGAATCAGTAACCGGATAATCAATATTATAAGATACGATCATTACCTATGGAAGTAGTACAAATCAATGCAGTCAATTCCCAGACGTTCCAGAGACCGCTTAGCAGCAGCTTTAACGAAGTCGGGGTCTCCGTTGCTGTGCCTATCCGGGTCACCAGTGCTAAGGCCAAATTTGGTGGCTAAAAAGATATCACTTCGCCTCCCGGTGTGTTTGAACCTAAAGTCCCACTAGCTTCAGCAGCATTCCGCACAGAACAACCAAGAATGTACCATTTTCCGATCAACTCTTCAGAATCGCCGTATATGTTTGCGGTATCCCAGAAGAAACATCCGTTCTCATAACTTGAAGGATAATTGAATACTTATTCCAGTTCAACAGTTTAGTGTAAGATACGCACACAGCGTCAAGAACCTGACTCGGTATGTTAAGAGGGCCAGAGGCAAAGTCATTTGGAAAAATATACCTTGAACCTCTCTTCATCCGAGTCTACGGCGCCATAATACGCCGAAATGCCCATAGCACCGTAGCCAATGGCGGAGACTTGATCATTGCCTATTTTGCGAGTGGGGAGAGACATCTTTTAGAAGTAAAAGTGAGGAATGAGTTGAAAAGGGGCTTTCTTATAGGATAGACATGAGACAGCGCCACATTTCAAAGTGGGCCCTCAGTATATTCATAAGTAATGCCATAAGTAATGGCGGAGCTTACGAACTAGGCCGGCCTAGCTCATCCCTCCTACTTTGCGTTCGGCAACTGCCGTTCCGAAGTGACGCGTCAGGATGGCCAGGCCAATTCAATGGTTTAGCACGGTCAGAAAGAACCCACTGGAAAGGCCCTGGAATTCCACTTACGTCGTTGCCAATAGAAATGACTTGACAGTCGAACGTAAACACGTCGGCTGTGGAAAAAGCCCATCTTGGTTGGAATGTCTTTTCTTCGCTGGAAACTCAAAAGGCGTTCTAGTTTGAAAGCAAGACGACCAAGGGAGGGTAAGCATCTAAGACTGACCATATAGTTGTGGGCCGACTTCCCCACACCAGACGTCTAGCACTCGAAAAGTGTATTTGGATCGTATAATGAATCGACAAACAAGCCAAGAAATAGAACACATAGAATCATTTCTGATCCGGTCTAGGCTCTGTGGCCAATGTGTGAGTACCGGTCCGACAAGTATACGAGAAAGAGACACTCACGCGACCACTGCACACTCAGGATCAAATTATCATACCCCTTCCCGTTCACCTTTTCCATTGCCCTTGCCGCAACGCTCCGCTCCTCAAAGCTAACAAACGCAAACCCTTTCCCCGCTCCCGTCTCCCGGTCCCGTCCAACATATACCCTGGCAACCCGGCCGAACATACCAAACAGCTCACGTAGGTCGTTTTCTTGCGTATCCTCTGAAATATTTGTCACACGCAACGTCGGGAGATCGTCACGGCCGCCGCCGCCAGCACGACCGAGACTCTCACCCGGTGCACGCGAGCCACCACGCATGGAGGGTGGAACATATTTACCGGAGGTGGCACCAGAGCCTGCGGGGGGCGTGGAAGTGTCGTTGGAAGGGGCGAGGACATCATCGTCCGGTCCCACGCCAGTGTCTGCGAACCGTATATTGGGAGTTATGGACAAAAAAAAAAAGAAGTCGTACCTGTGGGTTCTAAGCCGGCGAGAGAATCCTTGTAAGGACATTTGGCGGTGAAATGGTCGCCCTTGCAAAGTCTGCAGACGACTTTGCCAGCGCCTGCGCGGGAGAGTTGAGATTTGATGCTCTGCTCGGGTGTTTGCTCGGGCTCGATTTGCTGTGCGCATATATGCTCAACGCTATATCTGGACGTAGAAGAGAAAGAGATATACTTTATTGCCGGCGCTCAATTTTAATACTACGTTTTCACCGACGGTTGTGGTAGCGCGATCGGGCCCAGGTTTGTTCCCGCGTTCCTTACCAAATTTGGCCCACTTTTTACGAGCGGCGACTGTGTGCTCCACGACAGACTTCTGCAGGGTGCGCTTGATGCGGCGAGTTATCTAGGAAGGGTCAAAATTCCTTGGTTAAAAAATAGAATAAAAAGATGCCCACTTTAACTTTTTTCCCTTCGTCATTTATTGCATATTCGATGGTTACACGAATACCGTTCTCGTCAACGAAATCTTCGCCTTTGGGCGGTTCTGTATATGATGTTGTCATGATTAGTTCGTAAACGAATATAGCTGGCTAAAGAGAAATTACATACCAAGCTCATCGACATCGTCTGCCCATGATGTTTTTGGTTGACTTCAGTGGGTGAGTTCAGGTCAATCGGACAGCGGAGTGGAAAAGGACGTACGTCGTTGTCGAAGACATGCCAGTCAAGACACAGCAGAAATGCTGATTTACGTAAGCGGCTCGTCGGCTCTGAGCTCCGTTTTCAGCGATTGTTCTCGGCTCGCGCTCATTGTTGCCAACGACGAGCTCAAAGTCTTGGACAATATATTTTTTGTGTGCGATATAAGATAAGGAACTCCATCTTCCAATAGTCTGACTTTTCGTGCTCTTATTGTCAAAGAATCTCATTACCGTCGTACTCCCATCCAAGTTGTCTCCTGCATGACACGGCCTGCTAACCTGCCATTCATGCCTGACTCCTGCGTGGCCGCAGCCAGGCAATTAATCCAAAATCTTCGTGGGGTTTTTTCAAGTACATCAACATGTCATGGCTCACGTCCAGGGCCTGCCTCCTGGCAAACAAACTGTGTGAACTAGTTCACCTCTTTTTTGTATCTTCCGTAAATTTGAAATTGAATCTGGTGACCTTGTGTGTACCTTGGGGCCCCTTGTTTTCCCCGTAGTTGTCGAACGCCGCACAGATGGATCTGTGAGTTGCCATATGGAACGTTGATACCTTGGCCCCATCAATGGCCATACTACTAGCACGCTAAGTCAATTGGAGAACCGGTAACTTGAATGTTGTTGGAGTACCAAAAGGGGTGTACCGCTAGCAGTAGTGAACCTGCCAAGCCAAATTGATCGACATGAGTGACGGCATCTGTCATCTAGTGGGAGCATGTGCAAACCAGTTTTGCGCGGAGTCGACGTCACAAAATATGCGAGAAAGTCTGCATTAAAATAATTAAAATACATGTAACCACTGTACCATCAACGAGTGCAGTCGTAGATAGGTGATCTAGCTATGTGTAGTCTCCATGTATAGTGACACCCTGTACCTGTAAATTTGGCGCCGTTGCGTCGAGTCTAAGCCGGCACTACAGCAACATCATGTTCCTCCTTCTCCGGCTCGACCTTTTCGGGCTCAGTCACGCTCTCTTCTTGCATGCTACTAGGAGCAACCTCCTTGTTCACTTCCTCTTTAGTCTGCTCAACTGAGGGCCGTGTGTCATGTCCGGGCTCGGCGTCAATACCGACGTAGTCGTAGGCGAACTCGCCCATCTCTGCATCGTCAATCCCAAGGATCTCGGCTTCCTCCGACGCGCGAAGGCGAAGCCCGGGGATGAAGTGCATGATCCACAGGATGATGGTCTGTTATTGGTTAGACGAGATGACCGTGGGATGAAAAGAAAGAAGATTACGAACAGTCATGACGAAGGAGTAAGAGACGCCGGCACATGAATCAGCGAGTTGGTAACCGAGCTGCACGTAGTGATGGTCGAGCCAACCGCCATTAATGGCGGTGAAGCCATCGAATCCTGCTACGCTCTTCTGTGCGAACAACCCAGTCATAATGTTACCAACGATACCGCCAATACCGTGTCCCGCGAAAATCTAGCACGTAAAGGTAAGTCCATAGAATGAGGAGGGGGTGGCGAACACGGACATCTAGAGCATCGTCATAGCCGGCCAGGAATTTGAGCTGAGTTGCAAAGTTACAGAGGGTAGCCGCTACGACGCCAAAAAGGACGGCAGCAGCTATCGTGCGTGTCAGAATGGTGGACAATTTTGGCCTTTGGGTGGGCGAACTCACGGGAACCAACGAAACCAGATGCGGGAGTGATCGCCACGAGACCAGCAATGGCCCCTGAGCAGAAGCCAACGACTGACCACTTGCGTTCAAGGCGGTAATCCTACAAAATCAATTAGGAGCATCATCATCACTATAGCCCTTAATCAACGCACCCACAGCATCCACGTGATACCTCCGACACTCGCGGCCAAGTTTGTAACAATGCAGGCCTGTGCTGCCCTAAGGTTGGCAGACAGGGCCGATCCACCGTTGAAACCGAACCAGCCGAACCACAAGAACACAGTCCCGAGAACCACGTAGCTTGTGTTGTTAGGTTTGTAGGCAAGACGATCAGTTCCGTAACCCCTACGTTTGCCAAGATAGATGGAGATGGCCAGGCCAGCGGTACCGGAGGAGATATGTACTGGAGTTCCACCAGCGAAATCGAGCCCGCCAAGGACGAACGACCAACCGTTTGAATTCCAAGTCCAGTTAGCGATTGGGTCATAAACGAGTGTTGACCATACGAAGACAAAGACCATGAGAGGTCCAAGACGGGACCGCTCTGCCACTGCACCAATGGCAAGAATGGGTCTGGGAAGTCCATTTAGTACGTTGGTAATTGCAGTCAAGAAGACGGAACGTACGTGATTGCCGCGAACATGAGCTGGTACACACAGAAAACAATGGATGGAATTCGTGGGCTGCCCATGGACGGTTGAGCAAGCACCCCTTTGAGACCAAAGTATTCTGATATGGGGGAAAGACGTGAGTGCAAAAGATATATAACAACAGTAGCACTCACTCAGATCGCCAATGAACCTACCCCCCGTCTCGCTGAATGATAAAGAAAATCCCCAGAAGAACCACTAAAAGGCGGTCGGGATTGAGCTAGACTAAAAGAAACACCCACGCACTTGAAATGAAACGACCGCGACTGTCATCATACTTAAATATATCATGGACAGCGCATTTTTTCGCCTTAGGAGACCCGAGTAAAAGAATCCAACTCCTGGGATCATGAGCCAGACCAACGCCGTCGACGCCAACACCCCTTAAAGCAAAGTAGGTGAGTGAATGACACCAAACAGAAGTCCAACGATAGTTACACGCTATGTCACCAAGGTTGTACACACTTGTAGCACCGGTGGCAGGATCATACCAATTGAGGTCCCCGGCTGTATACCAAGTTGTAAGTACCTTGCCAGAGCGTTGTGAAGCAAGCAGGACTGACATGCGTCGTATGTGATGTTCACCATCCTTACAATATGAATGAGGGTTTTTGTCCCTTGGAAAGTGGGGGGTGATCCACAAGGGAGTTCAAAGAATTTAACCGACTGTTATAAGCCGCATCAAGCTTGGCATGACGGCAGTGCCTGTCCACCCAAACTAAACCGATAAGATCTTAGAACCGGTATTTTTTAAAATTGGATGATGATAAGAATTTGACACCGTTTAGTTCAACGATTATTTCGGCCTGTTACCCGTTTTTATCTTGACCGGAATGCCACTCTGGTCACACGCCGGCTGACTATACTAGTTAAAACTGACCGCTAAATCAGGTACAATAGCTGTAACCGAGCCTCGGAAAACCCCTGTTGGACTATTCGTCCGAATAGTGAGAGGGGTTCCGCATGATACGTCGTAAAGAACCAAAGGAACGACAAGGAACAACATCGTTAGTGTCAACTTGACATCGGGGGTTTTGATCTTATCTTATCCAAAACGCTCGCAAGACCACTCACTGGCAGTCACCACAACGATTTTGCAAACCGTTTCGTATCCGAGCCGGAAGCGCTCGGAAGAAGATCAACACCCGCGGCCGCTGATCAAGGATCATGGTGGGCCCATCAACTTTAAATTTGTTGTGTTCCATAACATACCTTTACTGATTGGAAAAGGTTCACGGATCGTTGCTGTCGGCAATGTCCTCGTTACATACTGCGTTCGAGAAGCGTTATTTCCCACAGCGTTGGAGCGTTAAAAGCATGGCACCCGTCATGTTATCTATGTTTTTCCGCTCGTATACTGCCAAGCACTGACTCTTATCAATTTTACAAATTCCACACCCGATCTCTCGGCTGTGTCAGCCAAGGTACGCATGTTATGTCCAGGAAGGACAGGGGTGCTCCCAATTATCTCTTGGTCGCTTCTAAATGCTGTAGAACGCAGACACATCCCAAAGAGCGTGTTGGTAAGAAAATTCTTTGTTACAAAATCAATTATCTCGTGAAAGCTCGAGGCCACACGACAGAGTCCTCCATCACTCAGTCCCTGACCGCGGCACATTTCTTACCAGGTGGGGGATTAGGATCTACGTCAGTGTCTTCACAGCCAAGGTCTCGAGAGGGGCATGAGCAACAAGACATAAAGGCGACCAGCGCCTTGTGGCGTATCTAATGAACATGAACGGTTTTAACGCGCCAACTGGTAGACCGATATAAATGCCGTCCAGGAATAGGAAGGGTTTTTACTCGTCGATCTCGCGCGCTGGCCCACGGAAGAAAACAACGCCATGTTTCTGAATAAATGGCACGGTGAAACCCATTGATCGGGGGTGTCTAGGTTTTCTTCTGTTATTTATCGCTTAGGGGCGATTCCAAAACCTTCGTGTTATATCGCACGACTCGGCTGGCACATTTGCTAATCATTCGTGGCTAACAGTATGCTCGCTACGTCTCTGTAGATCGATATCACCGGTAACCCAACTCTTGAGTCGAACTATTCCTAGCATTTGTACTAAGGAGTCAAACTACGTAGTTCTTGACCGACTTAACGCACCTGTCGGGCCCTAGGCCAAAGTCACGCTCGCATTCTGCTACACGCCAGAATTTACGTCATATATCTATATCCGATGGGGTACTTGTAAGATATATGATGGACCTTGGGGACTTGCGGTGTTCGTGGTGATAATCTACACCATCGAAGGTTGGCTGGACGCGGTGTGCCATAACAACATTTACTGCCACGTGGGTTCTTTCTCTTATCTGCTCAATGAGGTTGCTGTGACCGCTCATTGCTCCTTCAGATTGCCAATGCGTCCACGTTGCGAAAATCAATTTGCTACAGAATAATCTACGTGTGGAAGGAAGGGACCACCTCTTCACCAACGACAAACCCTCCCTTAGTCATGGGCCAACCTAACCACTCGTACTTCCAGCCGAGTACAGATCCATCATCGGCATGGTAAGGCCACAACGACCTGTGCATTTCAGGTCCTAGTTTATGTAATTCATCGATAGCGGTCATGTCGTCCATGGAGAGTGTAATTAACTAGAGACAGGAACATCAGCTTGTTAGCAAATATGGAAAGGGTGGCACTCACGTCAATATTTTTCCGCATCCGTCCCTCGTCCTCGCTTTTCGGAACAATAGATGTCCCTCTTTGCACCGCCCAGCTCAACACCACTTGCGTGGGCGTTATCCCATCTCCCGCCCTTTCTGCAATAGTAGTGATTGTTGGGTGGGCCATCAACATGGGATTCATGCGACCTGCCAGTAACCAATTCTCATGTCAGAAAATAGAGCACACAGGATATAGACACTGGACTGCGCACCAACAGGTGAATAGGCCGTGAGGAGTATGCCCTTCTCGGCACAAAATTTTTTGAGGGTGTGCTGGGGGAGACACGGGTGCATCTCTACTTGATTGACAGCGGGGACGACCGTGCAGTGTTGGAGGAGTGTGGAGAGCGTCTTGATGGAGAAGTTAGATACACCGATGGTCTTGACTTTTCCTGTGATTTTCGTGTGATTGGGTCGAAATTTAGCCCGATATTGCATGATAACTGGGATGCGCACCTGTGTCGAGCAACTTCTCCATCTCCTTCCACGTCTCCACAAAGGTGGGCGATTCATTGGGGCCAAACACCCCTAGACGTGCCGTCGTACCGTTCCCTCCGGGTACAGCTGAGCATCCTCACCACAATATCAGGAGGATATCATAACACATTCGGACGAAAACGCACCATGTCGCGCTGCCTGGGGCCAGTGCAAAAGGTAAAGATCTATATACTCGCAGTCAAGTTCCTTCAGAGATTCTTCGAATGCTTCGCGGACTCGACCATGGGCAGAGTTGCTGCGATGGTGAGGGTTGGTGAGATTCACGCAATGACAAGTGGATAAGCAGACACACGCAAGTTTCGTTGTGAGGAATATCTCGCTTCGTGGGATACTGGACTCACGGATAGCTTTCCCTACTTGTTTCTCGTTGCCTAGATTAGTATGGATCGACCAATCGATTAGTAGATCAATAGAATATTAATGGCGCGTACCATAGCCAGATGCCTATCGTCGAACAATGGTAATCAGATCTCCACCTGCAAAAAATCTTTAAAACATACAGTATCAAAATGACGATAACCGCTCTAAATATCTATGGTTAAGATTGAACAATACTGATGAGACCAATAAATGACTCACGTACAAAGCCTTCTTACACATTTCTACGACGCGCTCTTCTCCTCCAAAAACACCTATCCAACATCTACCGAAAGCATTATTTGAGCGATCCACTGGCATTCAAAAAGAAGTCGTGGTTAGATTTACCCCATGCCGACAGAAGGCATCTTGGAGCCATCGTTCAAAGCAAAATTCGGGATCATGATTGCGGCTGTACACTGACTGGAAATGGTGATTTCCAGGATGCCCCCATGGTGCAAAGTATTTACTTGTATGCACTCACAATTATCTTGGGTACAGTGTACTGGCACCAGTCATCAGAAAATCTTGATTTTTCTGAATCAGACTTAATGATGCTTACTAGGGCTTAACAATGATTCTAAGCACTGTTAAGCAGAAAGTCTCTAAGCCTGGCTGTGCTTGGGTTAAGCCAAGTTGTCCCATGAATTTGGCTTACCAGAGGCTTATAGTTCAGCTTATTCTAGACTTGGACTAAGCACAAATCTAAGCAATGTTTTAAGTCAAATCTCAACTAAAATTCCACTAGCAAGAATCCAAATGGTGTATTAAGCTCAATAAGCCTGAAACACAAATCAAGCTCAACCATGGCTAAGCATTTGTCAAGCATGTTAAATAAAAGGGTAAAAGGGTGTGTGTTTGGCAACATGCTATTTCATAGGTACTTATATACACAAAACAAGGAAAGGCACCTTAGGCACCTCTTTCAGGAGCCTCCTGAGACCTATCAGGTCCCTTTTCTTGTAGTGGAATAATGGACCCAATAGGCCTATCTTTGATGAGGTTTGTCAGCTGCTTCTCAAAGACAGTCTAACAATAGTTTGATCAGATCTTCAGATCTGTTGTCACTGACCTCTTGGCTCCTCTTGGATCATCATGGTGAGCCTTACAGTGATGCTCTTCTGAGGGTAGTTAAGAATCTCTGATGGACTTAGTATTTTTGTTTTTCTGTCATGTGATTGTAGTCTTCCCTTTGTCGATGTATCGCTTAAGTTGTGCCTCAGATCTTACATCTACTGGTTTGGGTAAACATCACACAAGCCCCAAAAAAGCATGCAGTAAATGCAATTCACAGATTGTCATACCTCTAGGAAATTCAACCAGACATTGGCAGCTTTTACAGAAGTTAGCCTATCTCCGGGGAACGGGAACCACAAAACACACTCCAACTGTGACCCTGGATGTGCACCCAAGCGACTGGGAAGACATCTCTGATCAACCTGACCACGCCGTGGAGGCCCCCCCAACTGTGGCTACTCCTTGCCTTTCAGACAACTCAACAGCGAAGCAGTCCGCAGGCGCACCCCTCTGTCTCCACACTAGCTGGGTAGATATTCTGCCTGGCCTGGTCTCACCTCTCCTCAAGTACATTACATTGTCAGTCGGATCAGTTATGTCGCCAGTGAATGATATTCAGTCTAAGTGCACTCTTTGTAAAGCTTCTCGGGGCCTTAGGGGGCTTCGCTGCACCAATTATCTGATATCCAGTATATTAGATATAGGTGCTGGCGACGTGGTCGAAAAGCTACGTAAATATGTACAAATAACGGTAATATCTACAAAATATTACTAATATAATAATAGTAATAAGGAGGGGGGGGGGG
>QLPE01001461.1:0-12899 GCA_003314125.1 Hygrophorus russula | reverse complement strand
CAGAGCTCGAAATCCACTTCCTCGGCGATATGACGGTCAGGCAGGCTCTTCATCTGCACCTCGACTTTGCTCTTGGCGATCCCGACTGCGATATGCTTCATCGACATGTTTGACAAAGGAGTGTAGCGAAGACTGATTCTGGTACTGTTAAATGAACGTACAGGATAGACGAAGAAAATTTTCTAAACCCAGACGGACCCTTTTTACGCAACTCGCTTCGCCACTTCCCGGTGCCTCGTGGCTGACTGTGGACAGTCAGAATTTCAGTCAGGAGGAGAAATGATACGCATTATATCAGTTCAAGTTCAGAATCACTCACTTTACCACTTTCGAACAGCACAGGTCCCTTGCGAAAGAGCCAAGTTCTACGAAATCGAACTCTTCGCAACATTCGCACTTCGCATGCCACTTCGCAGCTTCGCACAGCTCTATTCGGCCACAGTCCCTCCCATTGTTGCGTACAGGTCCATTCTCTTTCTTTGTGCCACCACCTTTCATTATTTCAGAACAATATCCTTTCACACACCTTCCACATGCCACTTCTTTTATACTACCACATTGCCCTCTTTTGTTCTCATTATATAAATAGGCTGTACTTTCTAGACGAATACAAGTTACTTTTCCCCCTCAAGTTCAGATCTAAGTCACCTCTAGTTCTCACTCGTTTAGCCATATCAAGCACGAAGTCTCTATCGTTGACTTTACCTTAGTTCACTTGCGAAGTTTCTTAGCATTCGCACTCCAGCCTTCGCACTCGTCCCCTCGTCTTTGCACTCGCACTCTCGTCCTTGCACTTGTACTCTCGTCCTCACACTCGTACTCTCGTCTTCGCACTTGTACTCTCGTCTTCGCACTTGTACTCTCGTCTTTGCACTCGTCCTCCCTTTAGTTCCCCTCTCGTTCCCCTCTCGTTCTAGCTATCGTTCCTTGTCTCTCTTAGGCTCGTTGGACAGACCTTTGCACACCACTCGCACCCAGTCTTTGGTTGTTTAGTGTTGGTGTTTTTCCAGCACTCAGAGCACCCTTAGATCATCACCGGTTCCCAAGAACTTTCCTCTCTCGGATATCCGATCCACTTGACAAGGTATTGGAGTTTCCCTCATCTTATTCTGGAGTCTAAGATAGTTTCCACTTCGTACTGTGTTTCTCCATTGATAAGAACTGGAGGTGGTGGAGGAGGTTGTTGTTGTATGGAGGTCTCTGGAGGGTGATAGGGTTGGAGTTTTACAGTGTTGAAGATTGGGTGTATCTTCCATGTCGGAGGGAGTTTTAACTTGTAGGCTTGTGCTCCGACTTTCTCCAAGATTTCAAAGGGGCCATATCGTTTATCTTCTAGCTTTTTTGTTGGACGATTGGTAGTGAGGTTAGCACCATCAAGGTATACTTTATCTCCGGATTTGTACTCCAGTGGTTCGGAGCGACTCTGGTTGTAGTACCGGGCCATTTCCTCTGCCGCTCTTTTTAGGGCAGATTGAGCTTCTTCCCTTGTTTTTTGCATGCGTTTTGCAAATGTGGTGGCGGCCTCTGTTTTCACTTCCCTCCTTGGTTCTCCACCTTTCCGGGGATGATGTAAGGGCGACCTTAACAGCGCTGCGAAGTCTTTGGCTGAAACGCGAAGGTGATTCGCAGGGCTGGTGAGGGAGATCCAAAGATAAATATATAATCAAAGAGGTAGTAGTACAAAGGGGCTTACCTGGTGAGGGAGATCCAAAGAGAAAAACCTAAGGGATCTCCTCACCAGGTTGAGTATATATACCAGTCCGTAACAATGCGCTTAAGGGGACAATGGAGGGTGAGGTAACATGCTATAGACAATGGGAGGTGTCGTAAAGGGGCGTAAACGTATGCGAAACGTGCTGCGAAGTGTCCTGAGGAGGTGCGAAGGACTTCGCAGCGTGTTTAAGGGGTTCGCAATGGGTTTCCCTGACAGATGAACTCCAAGATTGCTGAAGAAAGGGGTTTGGTGGGTGGATGAATGTTCCCGGTCATTGTAACAAAACTCCGTGAGAGAGAGCCACTCTGCCCAGTCTGTTTGCTTGTGGTTTACAAACAGGCAGAGATACTCTTCAATCTCTTGGTTGACCCATTCTGTTTGTCCATCGGTTTGGGGGTGGTATGCAGTTGATAGGTTGAGAGTTACTCCGAGACTCTGGTATAGGTCCTTCATAAATCTGGACACGAATTGGGTTCCTCTGTCACTAATGACAACCTCCAGGAGTCCAAAATCCTTCCAGACATTGTCTCGGAATAATCTGGCTACTCTCTCGGAAGTGACTTCTCCGTTGGTTGGGATTACTCAGATCATTTTGGAGAGTCGGTCTACTATGACCATGATTGCATTGTGGCCCATGCTTGGTGGTAATTGAGTTATTAGGTCCACGGAGATGTATTGCCAGTTCCGTTGTGGAATTACATTTGGGTTGAGTTTTCCATGGGGTTTTTCTGGAAAGATTTTTGTGTGTTGGCATTTTCGCATCCTCGGACATATTTCTTTACCTGAAAGCACCATGGCCTACCACGAAGCGTCACTTCCAATCGAGGCCCACAGTTCATCGCAGAATTCACCCACGAACTGTATAGGCTTCTCGGAATCAAGCTTACAACATCAACTGCCTACCATCCACAGACAGATGGACAAACCGAGCGCGTCAACAAGAACTGGAGCAGTACATTCGACTCTTCACCAACAAAAGACAGAATGACTGGGACAAACTCTTACCAATGGCCGAATTCGCATACAACAACCACATCCACTCCTCCATGCAGCAGACCCCCTTCATGTTAGATACAGGACGCGACCTGCGAATGGGCTTCGAACCAAGTCAACCACCTTCGCGCCTGGAATCTGTAAACGAGTTCAAGGATCGCATGTCAAAGGGCCTAGAAGAAGCAAGGGCGGCACTCATGAAGGCACAACAGGAGTACAAACTATACACGACCACCGCAGAGAACCCGTGCCCAACTTCGCACCAGGAGACAAGGTCTGGCTGGACTCTAGCGACATTCGCACGACTCGCCCCTCTACGAAACTTAGCCATTGACGCCTGGGACCCTTCGAGATCGAGGCGAAGGTGGGGCACGGCGCATACAAGCTCAAACTACCGGTCTCACTCCAACGCCTACACCCAGTGTTCCCCATAGTCAAACTCTCACCAGCCCCACCAGACCCCATCCTGGGTCGACACGCCTCTCCCCCTCCCCCCCCAGAGCTTGTGGATGGTGAGGAGGAATTTGTAGTCGAAGAAATCCTGGACAGCCGCATCTTCAATCGAAAACTCCAGTACCTCATCAAGTGGAAAGGCTACAGAATTGAACACAACAGCTGGGAACCCCACTTGCAAGTGTTTGCACCCGAAGCAGTTGCGAAGTTCTATAGGCTACACCCAGGCACCTCTTGCTACATTCGCTCCTTAAACTTCAAGGAAATCCCATTCTCTCATGCAGACATCTCTCCCTGGTGGCACTCCTCCCGCATCGAGTCGCCGCATACCTTAAAGGGGGGGTAAATGTCAGGGAAACCCATTGCGAACCCCTTTCAAGCACTGCGAAGTCCTTCACACTGCCTCAGGACACTTCGCAGCACTTTCACATACGTTTACATCCCTTTACGACACTTCCCATTGTCCATAGTACATTACCTCACCCTCCATTGTCCTCTTAAGCGCATTGTGATGGACTAGTATATATACTCAACCTGGTGAGGAGATCCCTTAGGTTTTTCTCTTTGGATCTCCCTCACCAGGTAAGACCCACTTGTACTTAGCACTTCTTTTATACATACTCACTTTGGATCTCCCCCACCAGCCTTGCGAACCATTTTTGCACCATCGCGCAACATTTCGCAAGTGCTGTTAAGGTCACCCTTACAGGCTCCATGAAGGTATTGTCGCCACTCCAAGAGTGCTCGCATAATTGCTAGCATTTCTTTATCGTGTATTTCATAGTTCCGTTCTACATCATTCAAGGACTTTGACAAGTATGCTATGGGTACCCATTTTTCATTCTGGAGTTGTGATAGTACTGCTCCGGTAGCAAAGTCGGAGCTGTCAGCTTCAATTTTGTACTGATCATTGTCTGTCGGAAATGCTAGTACTGGCTTTGAGGTAATCTTTTCCTTCAGGGAGTTGAAGGCATGTTGCTCCGGTGATCCCCATTGCCATACAGAATTGCCTGTTAATGCATGGAGCAGTTTTGCGATTTTGGCAAAGTCCTGGACAAATCTCTGGTAGAAATTGATGAAACCTAGGAATTGTTGGAGGTCCGTTTTGCACTCTGGGACTGGCCACTCCGAGATGCCCTTTACTTTGACAGGATCCATTGAAATTTTCCCTTCTCCAACTATTAAACCCAGATATTCCACTTCAGACTTTTCAAACTTGCATTTCTCCAGTTTTAGGTAAAGGTTATGCTCTCAGAGTATCTGGAGGACCTCCTTGACAATGCTCCGATGTTCCTCCAGTGTCCGAGAGAAGATCATAATGTCATCCATGTAGATAATAATTTTGTCTTTACTGATTAATTCTCAGAAAATGTCATTCATCATGGTTTGGAATGTTGCTGGGGAGTTGGTGAGTCCGAAAAACATTACTAGTGGTTCAAACAATCCTCTATTGGTTACAAAGGCTGCCTTTTGTTCACCTCCACTTTTGATCCGGACATTGTTGTACCCCCACCGAATATCGAGTTTTGTGAAGTGTCAAGCGCTCCGGAGTTTATGGACTACTTCAGAGATGAGTGGAAGTGGGTATCGGTTCTTAATAGTCATTTGATTCAATCTCTGGTAGTCCTGGACTGGTCGGAGTTTTCCATCTTTTTTTTGGATGAAGAAGAATGGGGAGGCAAATGGAGACTTGGATGGTTGGATTTGTCCTGTTCAGAGATTTTCTTCAAGGAATTCGTCTAGGTGCTTTTGTTCTTCCAAGCTAAGTGGGTACAGTTTGCTAGAGAAAGGTTCACTCCCAGGGACTAGTTCGATTGCATGGTCCCATTTCCGTCGTTCCGGAAGTCGGTCAAATTCTGACTTGTCAAAGACATCTCAGAACTCGGACAGGTAGTGATCTGGTACTATTTCTTCCAGTGATTTCTGTTGTTTCTCTGCATTAGCTTGGACGGCCATATCTGTGGCGTAGTTGGATGTAGCTGCAATATATTCCTCCGGATTGATGGAAATCATGAAAATTCGATCTCCGGGTTCGATTGTTTCTTCCTCTGAGTCTTCTTCTTCTTCCTCTGGATTCTCCCAGTGGCTCCAACACTCTGGGGGGCAACGATTGAACTGTAATACTCCAGACTTCCAGTTGACTGATGGGTTATGTTGTCATAACCAGTTATATCTGATAATGATGTCTGTTTTTCCAGTGTTTGTGACGGCAAAGGGGAACACTTCTGTGTGGTTTCCAATGGTGATTCAGAGGTCCACAGTGTACTCAATAGGTCCTCCTCCATTGTGGGTTCCATCTGCGTTGTAGACCAGAATGGGTCTTGGGAGTCAGTTCATGTTCAGGAATTTAGATTTTGCAAATCCCTCGTCAATGTAGCATCCTGTGGCTCCACTGTCAAGAAGGGCATCCATTGTGAAGCCTCTCCAGTCATCAATGGTTTCCACAACTATTGGAATCATAACCGATGATTGATTGATTTTCCAGATCCATTGGGGAGCTTTCCATAGTTCGGTAATGGCTTCCAGGCAGTCTACATCTCAGAGTTGTAGTAGTTTCCTCAGGAGTTCCTTGGAGACCTCGGATTTCCGTTTCTTATGAGTCCAAGTAGTCAATATTCGGAGTCCTTTTGCTGGTTTATTAACAAGATTCCATCGAACCCATTCTGGAGTCCATTCTTTTATGTCTGGGTTTTTGGGGGTCTTTTCAGTGCTCCGAATTCCTCCGGGGTTCTCTGCTTCTTGTCTCGGAGTAATTGTGTTTTCAGATGTGGTTTCATCATCATCCTCGCATTCCTGTATATTGAGTATTTCAAACTTATTTACAGGGGGTAATGATTTATGTTCTTTCTGAGGGGACACATCTTTCACCCTCAGTCCTCTGAAAAATCCATGTTGACTTTTTCCTCCATCATTACTTTCCGAAACTCCTGGCATTCCTCCTCCGAGAGTACTCCAAACATGGTACAGAACTGTTGTACTTGTGGTGCTCGCTCCTTTCTGCAGTCTCTGCTGATGTGTCCTGTCTTTCCACAGTTGTAGCATGTTCATCTATCTAGGATGGCACTCCGAGTCCAATCTACATCCATGGGTTGGCCCATCTCCATGTCTGTTTTCGGAGCTGGAGAGTTGGGCAGAGTTTCTGGACACATTGAAGACATGTTTCGGCGATTGGTAGAGTTGTAGCTCTGGTGGAGGTTCTGGTCTGTGCTCCTTTTCTGTCCCAATGTTAAAGCCTGATATTCCCAATAATTTTGGTCAAATCGGAGAGCATAGTCCTTCCATTTTTTATAGGTTTCCAGGACTGTTTCTAGTTCATAGATACATCGGACTAGTCCGGAGTTGAGGTTCTGTTTGAGGAGTGCAACATACCCTTCATCATTATATTGGGCAAGTGCTTTGTATTCCTCAAACTCCACATAGTACTCTTCTGCCGGACAAGCTCCTTGTCGGAGTAGTTCCAGTTTTCATTGAGCTTGTTCCTTTTTGTTGGCATTGGCAAAAGCTGTGACCAAGTCCTTTCAGAAATCTTTCCAGTTATCATATTTTCAGGAGCCATCCTCCAGTTCTCTGATGACTCGATTTGCCCATTGGAGTGCGAATTTTTCCTTCATGTAGGAAAGGGCAAACCAGATTTTTTTCATCGGATCTTTGAAGGCACTCGGATCATCAGAGAATGTGAGATATAGTTGTTGGAGAAAGGTGTCAAGTTTTTCTGGTGAGCCATCATAGGTGTCTGGAGCTGCAACTCGGCTTTTGGGTTTTTCAGGTTTCGGAGTGATTAGTTGGGCATACATTTCTTGTTGATTTTGGAGTAGTTGCTGGAGATTGCTTTGCCCTTGGGCAAGTGTCTGTAGGAGGTGTGCAGGGGTTTGGAGGTGGAGATGTGTTGGAGGTACTCTCCATGGTGTCAGACATGTTGGAATCGGTTTGGAGTTTTGGTCCCAGTCCTGGGTTCGGAGTACCGTTAGTGTGTTTGAAGTGAGAACTCTCCTCTTTAAGCCTAAAGAGGGCCTTTCAAAAACACACTAAGAGGGTGTGTCGGAGTGTTCTTCGGCCACCGGTGGTGCACATCAACACCTAATGGAACTAAAAGTGCAATTGTACCTTCCCTGGACTCAACGGAGTGACTACCGCCTGTTGTCCAGTGGAATAAAGACTGGCCCACTGAAGTGCACAGTTCCAATAGTCCACTTTTAGAGAATCACCTGGGGATGATCCTTTTGTCCCTACTGACTAATAATTACTTATTACAAATATCTATTGGTATGAGTGCTGTCTCGGAGTTGAACTCCAGGCAGGTGTGATAAGTGATTTGATCTTGTTTTGGAGTGTTTGTTTTTGATAGTTTTTGAGATTGATGTGGAGTAAGGTGAAGGTTTCGGGTTACTTGTGTAAGTCTTGAGCTTATGTCAGTGACAGCTGACTCTAACACAACCAAACAACACCAGGGTGGTGGAATGGAGGTGCAGAGAGTGAGAGGGAAAGAAGGGAGAGGGTGTGGGTTTTGGAATTGAGAATTATACTGGTGTATTGACCAGCTCAAGACTGGTGTATCTGGGTACTGTACAGGGTATTTATACTACTTTAGAGGTCCTAAGAATGATCCAGAAAGAAGGAGAAAGATTCTACATAAGGGAATAGAAGTGTCTCGAAGTTTCTTCAGATGTCTGGATTTGGTGGAGTTACTGGAGTTGCTCCGGAGCAATTCAGGAGGTCAGAGTCAGTCCTGGAGTTACTCCGAGGTTACTCCGAGGTCATGGAG
Source organism: Hygrophorus russula (assembly GCA_003314125.1). Taxonomy (NCBI): domain Eukaryota; kingdom Fungi; phylum Basidiomycota; class Agaricomycetes; order Agaricales; family Hygrophoraceae; genus Hygrophorus; species Hygrophorus russula. The sequence continues at coordinate 4,977 of QLPE01001461.1, read as the reverse complement.
GTGTTTTGGAGATGTTGGGGTTCAGATTTCATGACAGTGAGTCACCATGCCAAATAATGTGAGAGAGGAAATCTATCACGATTGCAACTCAGTGAGTCTCCTTGTAGTTCACAATTGTTGCAAGACAGGTACTGATGCTGGAAGCTAAGGAGCATCCATATCAATAAAAGGAACTCTTTGGCCCCTGTTTGTGGTGTGAAAATGCCTTCATAAGGCCATGAAGCAAGTCTGATTTGGTAATGATGATGACTGTTCTCCTGGTACTGTTCCTGACGACTTTGTCCAGCAATTCAAGCATTTGGTTCTTGTGATGTGTGCCTGACCAGGCTGTAGTCATATATTGATGTAAGTCGATAATATCTGTCTCATCCTTGAAACCATGGACTGATCCTAACCATGGCATCTTCAATAGCATTTGATATATGCTCTTTACCAACTTCTTGGTGTGGTCCCCCTCTCATTGAGACAGTTTCTGTAGAGATTTGTCTGCACACAAGTAACATTGTTTGTTCCTCAGGATGTTATTGATCTCTGTCCAGTAAGTGATAACCCAGAAAGAAAGAAAACACATTGTTTCTGAACCTATGAGTTGACAGGCCAAGGATCTGGCTGTTGAGGTGGATTGGATACAATCAATGAGGTCCTGGACTACAGGAGAAGAGGGTGGCGCCAAGGAGAGTATCAATTCTATGTCATTAATCGAGACATCAGGGGGATGGCCTGAAATATATATTCCTGTGGCTTGAATACCCAATTTGAGGGGAATTGAGAAAGCAATAAATTTAGTTATGGAGAGAGTTTGAGTTGGCATATTTTGCTATAGGATATTAAGAGGTATTTTGAGGTTATTGACCATGTTGATTATGGGCTCTCTGGCTCTCAAAAATGTTATGGCGAATTTTTCCATTGTCACATGTCACCCCCTCCCCCCAGTGAATTGGTGGGTTCACCATTTGTGTCACATGTCACACATGGTGGTGAATTGATCAATTTAGTACAGTAAAGGTTATATATGAAGTGGTTTTGCATATCACTGAGATTACTTTTTCTCTTAGGTCAGTAATACTGTGCTCAATACTTGTAGCATAGCCTAAGCCTCTCAGAATGCTAGTCTCAACTGTAGTAGGCATGTTAAAGGCAGTGGGAATTATTTTTCCATTTTGGCCTACCAAAAATATTGAAACTCCGAAGTGTGGGAGAACCTTGTGGGTGGCGCGTCCTCAGCACACAACAGCTATGGAGGACGTTTCGCCAGGAAAGAGATTGCAAATCCCGAATTGGTCGAGGATGAAGGCACTGGACGGTTCTCCAGCAGGGGAACTTATCCGACCGTCTTCTCCTGATTCGGCTCGTGCTTCATCCTTACCCCTTCACTCTCCTGATTTTTCAGTAGGATATGTCTACTCTTCGGAAATGATGCAGCATTACGATCCTTATGGCCATCCAGAGCAACCGGCGCGTATATCTCGTATTATGGAGACCATCATGGCAGCCCACTACCACGTCAAGATGAAGAGACTGCACATCAGACCTGTGCAACGCGAAGAGGCCTTGCTCGTTCACAGTGAGGATCATTGGGATAAAGTCGAAGCAATACAGTGTAAGTCTTCGTCATCCGTGTCTTTAAAATGGTTACGACGATGGCTTTCTTTAGCTATGACTCCCCAAGAAATTCACGATTCAGAGGCTTACTACGATCAACTATCTCTATATGTAATGCAAGGCACGACCCGCGCAGCTCGCTTAAGCTGTGGCGGCGTTATAGAGGCTTGTCTCGCAGTCGCGCGTGACGAATTGAAGAAAACATTCGCAATTGTGCGTCCTCCTGGTCACCACGCAGAGCCAGAGGAACATATGGGTTTTTGTTTGTTTAATAATGTTGCGGTTGGCGCACGGGTAGTCCAACAATTGACGCCACTGAAAAGGATCATGATACTGGACTGGTGCATTCTTCCACCATTATTATTTTTAACAACTCACTGACATCATCAAATAAGGGATATTCATCATGGTGAGTCGCAATTGGTGTATACTAGAGCTATTTCATATACGTTTCCCAGGGAATGGGACACAACGGGCTTTCTACGACGATCCTACAGTCCTTTATGTCTCTATTCATCGTTATGAAAACGGGCAGTTCTACCCTTGTGGTCCGTTCGGAAGTATGGGATCATGCGGAGAAGGTCCCGGACGTGGATTGTAAGTACATAATACAACTGTAGTAATTCCGTTATTGATGAGAAACCAGCACGATTAATATTCCTTGGCCTGAGAAAGGCATGACAGATGCAGACTATATACACGCGTTTCAGAAGGTCGTTATGCCAATTGCCATGGAATTTGCACCGGAGTTGGTCATAAGTCTGTGCCACTGGAATAATTAGTTTATTCGACGTCTCGCTGAATATTTGCTGTAGTATCCGCTGGATTCGATGCTGCGGAAGGAGATGAATTAGGAGAATGTTTCGTCACTCCGACTGGATATGCTCATATGACACACATGTTATCAGGCTTGGCTGGTGGGCGGCTAGTTGTTGCTCTTGAGGTCAGCTTTCTTTTTTTTTTGTCTTATGAGCATTAACCCTGATCATTTTAGGGCGGTTATAACCTTGATTCTATCTCAAAATCTGCATTGGCTGTGACGAGAGTGATTCTTGGAGAACCTCCCGATGAATTACCACCGATGGTCGCGGGAGAAGTTGCCACAGAAACTATATGGCAAGTGGCCCTGACACAAAGTAAATTTTGGAAGAACGTAGACCCAAAGGCCTGCGAACCCCGAGAAGGTATGTATTCATTTGGCCCGATATCTTTTGGGTTAAACAAGTCTTTTAGATCTAGATGAGATGTCGTTTTCGATTCCTGGTAAATATAATTCCCTTTATGTGAATTTACGAAGACTCATTTATTTTTGGTGTTCGGTCTAGAAATCCTCAAGGTACATCGACAGCGCTATCTGTACACTCGACATGACATGCTTCAAGTGCCATTGATGACTGAGGAACTTGAGCAACGTTTTGGGACCCAAGTTATGTGCACGTAAGGAGCTTGTTCATCATTATAATTCTGTTAATTAGTCTGCTATAGCCAAGATATTTTGGAAAATCGTACCATAGTTGTCTTTGTGCATGAGTTGTGAGTTGTTCCATTTGAGCTTTGGATTAATAACCAAGTTAGTCTAGTGGCAACCTTCGTTTGGAGCTGGAATCTGCAGCTACCTGTAATGTACAATTAGAGCATTCATATTTGGTTATTGTTGTCTTCTTTCAGTCTTTGGTCCTCACTTATGATGTGTTATTTCCAGGTAGATTTCTCCAAACAGCTTATTGATTGGGTTAAGGCTGAAGGCTACTCCTTGCTTGATGTGAACTTGTACCCAAGACCATTTACCTCACTATCCACAGTATGTTATGTTATAACCATTTAAGACTCTTATCTGAACTATAATCTAGGTATCTGATGTGGTAGGTAATGATATTATGATATATCTATGGGATAATTACATCCAGTATGTGTTCATAGTCTGTTTGGTGTCTTCAATTTGACAAATAGTTTTTAGACTTTCTAGAGCACAACATGTTATTCTTGTTGGTCATGGGTTGGGTTGCCAACCTATTATAGATCTTCTCACTAGTAGAAGTAAGTGAATATCTTAGAGTAATATGGGCTTTAGTTAACTAGTGTTTTTTTATAAGGTTCTAATGCTATGAAAGATGTCAAGATTGTTATTCAAGTCCTAGGACATACAAAAATACCTATAGTGCCTAGACATATTGATGAGCTTCAATCTTGGTACTTAAAGGTATGAGGTCATGAACTAACTACTATCTGAGATTGTTAACATGTTGTCTAGCATTCATTTGTAATTGTGCCTACCAAGCATCAAATATTCAATCCTGAAAACAAAAAGGATATCAAAAGACATGGCAAACTTCTTCCTATAGGTATTGTAGTAAAAACTATGAAGTTATATGAAAGCTAATAAAATCAATTATTAGATCAATCACAGCCTATCAAGCTTATCATACAAGCTTTACCAATCCTCCAGAAATTAGTTAAGCAAGAATTGGAGAGATTTTCCACATAACTCAAATAACTTAGTAGTAGATTATATGTTAGTTCCTTTGTATAACTATTTGATATATTTGATAAGACATGTATAATATAACCACCAGAAACACCAACAAGATAGATGTTGATAACAACAGGACTAAAATATCTGCCCAAGATATTATCACTATCAATGATGACAATGCTGAGCCCTGTCAGGGTGACACCCACGCATACCATGCGCTGCCCACCAAGACTTCTGATGAGACTAAGAGGGGAGGAAGTGGGGTGGGTCGCCAGTCATGTTGTCTGAGGTATGCACACCAGGGGGGGTGATGGTGGTAATCCTGAGAGAACAGACTAGAGAGTCTGTCACTCAGAGCATCACATTATATATACTCTACTGTACAGGGTCTAGCTACTAAATATGGTATGAGATGTACATGCTACCACTAGGAGGATAATGGCAGGACATTGTGTGGTGATACATGCATCCAGTGCAAGGTAAACTAATAATATACAGATGTGAATAGATATGAAGAGTTAAAGGAGTGACCTGGCATAAGACTATCAGCAAGGTAATGAGAACAGTGATGTCATAGCCTTGTCTTGGGAAAGGCTATGGACAAGGACATGATCAGTGACCAATGATTGACTGTGGTTCCTCTTAGGGAATCATTGAGGGGTTACAGTATAAGGTCGTGTAGGGGTCGTGTCAGGGTCATGGTAGGGTGATCACCACTAGAAGTTCTGCAGAGCCAATTAGAAGTCAGTGCCAGACATAATAGGAACAAGGTGATCGGTAAGGGTTGAGTGCCGATCGGTGGAGGCAGGATGTGGGGTAAATGGGCTGCGGTCCACTGCCTTGGTTCCTAAGAATAGAATAAGGAAGGGGTAGGGTTTGGAAGTGTCTGGGGATTGTCCTAG